>LBNU01020678.1:17790-81764 GCA_014162995.1 Artemisia annua | reverse complement strand
TATATATATATATATATATATATATATATATATATATATATATATATATATATATATATATATATATATATATATATATCATCGGTACACGTTTTTAATGCACATAATATAATGGTTTGTATGCAAATATGCAATTTTACATCTTTGAAGGAATATATATGCAAAGTTGCAAATGCGCCTTTTTTTTAACCCACCATGCACACTATATAGAAGGGGAATGCATAAGTTGTACTGAATTGTAAACTGATTCAATATACAAGGGATAAAAGTAACAATTTACCAATTTCCAATAATGATTTTTTAACCGTGGTAAATTGGGTCATCTCTTCAAACCCTTTTTTGGTCTCAACGATTGTACTCTCTTTTGCTTCAGGTTCGTTTTAGCCTCTCGAACTATTTAACACTTTATGATACAAATGTTTTTTGAAATTCATGACTCCACGTATGTTTAATTCATATATCAACTATAGTTCTTATAGAATAAAGGAGTATTTATTCAGAGGGTGTTTGCCATTTTTTTTTTTTTTTTTTTTTTTTTTAATTTTTTTTTTTATTTTATTTTATTTTATTTTTTTTATTTTATTGAAATTGAAAAAACCCGTAAGATTATTTTTGGGCTTATTATGAGCTTATAGAAAAGAGCTTATGGCCTTAAATAAGCACTACAACCAATATCATGAAAACCAACATTTTTTTAGACACATACCCCACACATAAAAGCGTGCAAAAATAAGAGCAAGCGTTGAAGAAAATGGTGTTACAAAATATATAGATTAAGTTTAGTCACACTAAATTGTGAAAAACTAACATAAATTACTCACTAAAAAGTGTGGAAAATTTGGTTATTTTGTAAAATATGAAGTAATACTGAAATAAACTTGCTGAATTAAATCCATCTATACGGGTTTTAACTTGATTATGTTGGTAGAAAGTAATTTTAGTTTCAACTTGAAAATGTACACTTTAAAATATGAAGTAATACTGAAATAAACTTACTGAATCAAAGAGTTTATTTATTTATTTTTTATTTTTTTAAAGATTTTGTGTACGGATAACTCTGGAGAGCAATGGAACGACTTGGAAGTGATGTGCTTATCTCCATCTACAAAAAACTTCACAAAGAATGTGATAGGAAATCATTCTCTCAAGTTTCTAAGAACTTCTTGAAAGCTACGTTCATTAGCATGTCGCGCTTTCACATTTTTTGTCCTAGTTTGATTAATGTTATCCTACCCGGATCCCCGAATTTGAGTTACTTACATTGTTTTAAACCACTTTCAAATGAGCACATGAAGCTTTTAGCCCAATCTTGCCCCAAGCTCAAGTGCCTGAATCTCAGTTGCTCAAGTTTAGAGGGAAACCTTGATCCTCATGTGGATTATGAATTTGATTTTGATGATGACGGTTTGTGTTCAGTGGCGAATGCTTGTAGACATTTAGATGATGTGAATCTAAGTAGAAGGTTACATGTTGGGGATTTAGGAGTTGTTTCGCTTGTGAGATCATTAAAGAATTTAACATATTTATATTTAGATGGATGTGTGAAAATCACAGACGAATCACTCAAAGCTCTCGGAGAAGCAACTTGTTTAAAATCTTTGCATTTGCAAGGTTGTTATTTGATTACTGATTTAGGTTTGGAGTACCTGGCAATTGGGGATTTGAAGAATAGCCTGCAGTATCTTTATTTGGCAGAATGTGTTAGGATTAGTGATGCTGGTATTATATACTTGAAACAAATGGTTAATCTAATTTGTTTGGATTTGTCAAAGTGTGGGGATAACATAACTGACTCTGGGATTTTCGCCATAGCTAAAATCCAAAACATTGAGATATTAATATTGTCTTGGTTGATCAACATATCAGATACTTCAATATTTGAAATTGCTAGCAATTGTTTAAAACTGAAAACGCTTGATTTGACGGGTTGTGAGACTATAACTAGTGAAGCCTTACGAGCTTTGGCTGATCTTCCGGAACTTTCATACCTCTCTTTACACTCGTGTCACAATATTTCTTTGAAAGATGTTAGGTCAGTTCCTTTTACTCGTTTAAAATATATTGGGCTCAGTGAGAGAATAATGACTACGGATCAGCACTTGAATTTTGGGAACAACTACTGCAAGATATATTGGGATTGATCAAAGATGCAATCTCTATGGAACCATACCTAATCCGTGCTTTCTTTCTCAAGTCCAACATGAGGCTATGTTAGTATACTGTCATTAGCATCTTTATTTGGGATTTTGTATGTTTTTGCTTTTCTTTTCAGCATGCACTTGACATCTGGTCAACATGTTCACTGACTGTGCTTACTTATAGTGCTCCCCATGCTTAATTATGGTCCTCCCTTTGCAAGTCAGCTTATGTAATCTTGCTGCATATGCATATATGATGTGGTTATCATTGTTATTGTTTTCATACATATAATTTCATTGTATGCTAACTTATCAAGTCTTTGCCTAATTATAAGGTAAATTGCAATAGTAGTTTCTCTTATAAAAGATAACTGCAGAATTTATAATTGTCCAAGATGCTCTCCTAAGTTTCTTGTATCGAATGCAGTTAGACATTTAGCCTTTACTCCTTGGCATCTTATTTGCCCATTTCTCAATTAATATCTGTTTGTAAGAACTTAGTTACAAACTAAAGGCTGATTTTATGTACGTGATTGATGGACATATAGTATACTAGTTACAACTCACTCAAAGAGTATATAAACACTAGTTCGGAATCAAAACCTATTAACTATACTGTAATGCTAATAACTAACAGAAACATAACGTCTCAACATCGAGGATCAACTTTTACATTCACACAAAGCTCAGTTGCTAAGTCATAGTCCACAGAAAGAGCATGTTGCAACTCTTAACTTAGGTGCGTTTCCTAATATTCCACATGTTTCTGTCCTATCCACAAGACACATTGACCAGTAATTATTACACTTTAATTTGAGGGTTGGGTCTTCCCATCCTCTTCACACCATTGGTATCCTCTCAACGGCCTCATTACTTAACCTCGACATACATGTCACTAACTAAATTATTCGAACGACCGGGTCTTTTATCTTTCTATTGTTATGGTAATCAACAAGCACTAAACCTTTTTGTGCTCTAACTTTTACACAATGTAACTTTCACAATATAGTTGAAGGTATGATAAAAATGTTGGCTTTGATCTGTTATTTATATTATATCGTCAAGTGATCTTATTAAACTTTTTATACAAATATTGCGTTTTGAAAGATAATCAGTTTTGAGTGTTTGGATACAGGTTAATTGACTATGGGGGTGTTTGGATTGGTTTATATTGCATTTTGATTTAGCATTAAGTAGTCTTGCGGGTGTTTGGGATTTGCATATAAAATAACCATTTTGAATAAATACGGCTTGTAGGTCACCATTTATTGTATACTACTTTTTCAATGAGAAATAAGTAGATAAGCTGATTTAATAAGCAATTCCGAACACCCCTTATGACTATCTATTTATTTAGAGTTTATTTACTATTATAATTTGTTTTTAGCTTGTGAGTGAAGTAGTAATGTAATTGTTAAACATTCATTGTAGATTATAGGAAGACTTTGTTAATATGTTGGACAATGTTCATAGGGAGGGTTTCCAATCATTGCACGTATCGGGCGCTTGTACTATATGCATTGCGATGTTGTACTGTGTGCTTCGCGGTTTGTACGGTTGATCCATAGGGAGGGTCCCTATAACATGACCCTTATTTTTTTGCAGCATACAAAGGTAAAAAGTCAATGAAGAGTGTTTGGCTAACCCGTGATTTAGATGACTTGTTTCGACCCGAAACCCACATTGACCCATTACCCAACCCACGCGCTTTGCCACCATCACGATTCACGTGTTACCCATTCTGTATTTTTTTTAAAAAGAAAGTGCTTGATATGACGAGTTTACATAAAGGGACATTGGATCATAGTAAACCACTAAGGCCTACGACCTTGTAAAAATGATTTGTCAATAATCATATAGCAATAGCATCAAGTAAATACAGTATAAGATAGTAAGAAAAGTTCAAATTCAAATAAAAAAGTTTAGATAGTACTAATCGTAACATTGAGTTCGAGTGTCATGGATCAAACTATAGATTCTCAAGTATACTCTTATTCCTATTAGGCTATTACCAAAAAAAATAAAAAAAATAAAATACTAGTAATAAGTAAAAAAAAAAAAAAAAAAAATATATGTAACTAGGTTGTTAATTTATAGACTTAACCAGGGACATAAGATATACTACATTTTTTTTTATTTAAGCAAATTAAATATAATGTCATATTTATCCAAAGTATGTTTTAACTATATTATACATCATGCATCCAAAACTTGTATTATGGTTATAGATGACATTTTAATGTTTAGATTGGGTATACATGAATTATCATTTTTTTCCCAAATTAAAATTTAATAATGTTATAAGAAAAATTGTATATTAAATTTGATGGAAAAAAATAGGAATATTAAACGTATTATGAAAAAAAAAAAAAAAAAAAAAAGACCCCTTGTCACAAACTCATGGTTTTTTTAGACATTTCAACCATTTCTTTTAAATTTAGAATCCTATTATTATACCAAACGCACCTAATAAATAGAGAAGTAAACGAGCGCTTAGTATTGTTAAATAATATAAATGGAGATGAGATATTATGAGAAGTGTTCTTAAAATGAGAATAGTAGGAAGGATTGTAGAGTGACATGTGTCACTTTGCCACATCATCATGCCACATCATATGACATGTGTCATACCCCTGTGAAAAAAAAAAGTTCCCGCAAAAAAAAAAATTTTTTTTTGGGCAATTTTTTTCCCGCCAAAAATTTTACTGCATCGTGATGCAGTAACCGTGATGCAGTAAAAAAGTGAACTGCATCACCATGCAGCAAAATTTTTGGCGGGAAAAAAGTTTTTTTTTTTTTTTCTCATTTTAAGTCCTTATCATTCTATCCCTACCCATATAATTCTCATTCTATCCCTACCCATATAAATGAACAAAAATGGTTAAAAAGTTTTAGAGACACAAAATGAGAGAGGAGTCTACCTGGGTAGGAAAAGCATAGAATGGAACCCATGACCATTTGAGTGACAATGCAACAGCTTTTACCACCCAACCAAACCCTCTCCTCAAAGTTTCATTATACTAACAAAAGAAAAAAACACATTTCTAAAGGTACCAAAACTGTTAAAAAAAGGTACGTTGGTCTTTTTCCACTACTTTTGTATATGAATAACACCCGCACCTTCTTGTTGATTTAGGAACAAAAGTGGGACATCAAAGTTTTGGTGCTCGTGATTTATGGAAGCTTTGTGAGACGTATGGAAATGTGATTGATGTGTTCATCCCTAACCGCAAATCTAAGATTGGTAAGCGATTTGCTTTTGTTAGGTTTATTCGGGTTGTTGATTTGGATAGGTTGATTGGTAATCTTTGCACACTATGGGTGCGTCGATTTCATCTACATGCCAATGTGGTGCGTTACGAACAACCAACTAAGCCTAACGTTCCCTTGAGGAAGCATATCCCTAATAATAATAATAATCCCTTGAGGAAACATATCCCTAATAATAATAATAATCCCTCTGGTTCGTATGCTTCTGTGGTAAAAGGGATTTCAGACTTTGATGCTTGATGATTCGTGTGTTATTGAACGTGATTTATCTTGTCATGTGATGGGTAAGGTCAAAGATTTGAACTCTATTCCCAATTTACCGTGCATTCTTACTAAAGAAGGGTTTACGGAGGTGACTGTGACATACCTTGGAGGGATGTGGGTGTTGTTGGAATTGGAATCAGAGGCTACCAAAAACAAAATGTTACAACACAAAGGAGTTAATTCATGGTTTTCTTTCTTTCAAAATGCAATTCATGATTTCGTTAGTGATGAACGTGTTGTATGGGTCGACATAGAGGGGATTCCGATGCATGTTTGGTCTCGGGAAACCTTCCTGAAAATTGGCATGAAATGGGGGGAGACTATGGATATTGAAGAATCTTTTGGTTCATCTTTCGCTCGTAAATGACTATGCATCAAAACTAAACAACCTCACAACATACTGGAGAGCTTTAAAGTTATCTTTAAAGGTAAGATATTTATGGTACGGGCTAAGGAGCTTTTTGCCTGGACACCCCAATTCCACGAGTTTAAACAACCTGAATATGTTTCTGATGATGATTCTCCTTGTGTGGTTAAGAGTAAGTTTGAGGACCAACATGTTAGTGATGATGAAGCGGTTGGAGAAAGTAATGAAGAGGGGGTCGCAGAAACTGTCTTTGATGACAAACCTCTCTCACCGAATAACAGCATTTGTAATAATGATGCTAAGGAAGACGAGCAGCACTCTGAAGATCCATTCGGAGTTTATGACCTATTAAATCATCCTCCTAAACCTTGTGTCGTTGATGAGGACCCTTCTCTTTCTCACCCTCCTGGATTTACACCGAAGAATTCTCAGCAAGATAATAATCAGAGTTCTATACCCGTGAAAGAGTGCACGTCTAACGTACATGCGAAGGTAATGAATCATTCACAGGAAGTACCCATTGATGAATCCTCCTGTGGAGCTTCTTATTCTTCTCAGCACCAGTTTAAATTGCCTAAAGGTGGTTCGTTTTTAGAGGTGCTGGATGATATGATTCGTGTTGGGCAGTCTATGGGATATGTTATGGAGGGATGTTCGAAAGATATTGAGCATATCATAGGTATGCAAGGAGCTTATGGTGGGTTTAAATGAAGATTCTTTCCTTAAATGTGCAGGGTCTTGGTAACAAGACATAAAAGGAGTGGGCTAAGGAGTTAAACACCAAACATAAAGTTAATTTCTTAGCTTTACAGGAGACGAAGATGGAGTGCATTTCTCATATGGATGTCAAGTTCTTATGGGGTAATTCTAATTATCAATTTGTTACTAGTGATTCGCTTGGTAATTCTGGTGGTATTTAATGTGTTTGGGAGGAATCTTTTTTCAAAAAAGATTGCGTGTCGGTGGCTGATAACTTTATTGCTATTTATGGGACTTGGATACCAAATAATACTAAGTTACTTATTGTGGTGATTTATGCCCCCCAGTCTCCGGTTCTTAAGCGGATTCTTTGGGATTATATTTCGGGTTTGATTTTTAGATGGAAAGGAGAAGTTCTAGTTATGGGTGATTTCAATGATGTTCGGGTTGAAGAAGAAAGATTTGGTTCTGTGTTTAATGCTTCTAGTGCCAGAGACTTCAATCAGTTTATTTCTTCAGCTAATCTTGTGGAGATTAAGATGGAAGGTTATTCGTTCACATGGTCTCATCCATCGACGACTAAAATGAGCAAATTGGATAGATTTCTCGTGTCAGAAGGTATTATTTCGGACTTCCCTTCCATCACGGCTGTATGTCTTGATCGGCATTTGTCTGACCATCGTCCTATTCTTCTTGATGAGATTCATACCGACTTTGGTCCCTGCCCGTTCTGGATTTACCATTCCTGGTTCAGTCGGAAGGGTTTTGACGATATGGTTGAACAAGCGTGGATGTCTTTTCCGCATACGGAGCCTAATAGCTTGATTAGGTTTAAGAAGAAACTTTAGGATTTGAAACTGATCATTCGTGGGTGGAGGCTGTGAATATTTCTCAAGCAGGTATTAAGAATGTTATTAGTGATGAATTGGCATCTATCGATAAACTTCTGGATAGCGGGGATGTATATGACGATCTGCTTCTCAATCGTATGGAGTTAATGCGCAAGCTTGATGATATTAAAAAGGCGGATGCAAAAGATTTTGCTCAGAAAGCTAAAGTTAAATGGGCCATTGAGGGAGATGAAAACTCGAAATTCTTTCATGGGATAATTAACAAAAAAAGATCGCAGCTTTCAATTCGTGGTGTATTTGTGGATGGAGACTGGCATACCAATCCTAACTCTATTAAAGATACTTTCAAGGAGCATTTTTCTAATCGGTTTAAAAGGCCTACTAGCTCCCGGTTTAAATTGAACATGCAGTTTCCTAAACGTTTGACAGAGGATCAGGTTGATATCTTGGATAGAAGTATTACTGAGACAGAAATTCGGGATGCTGTTTGGGCATGTGGTACGAACAAATCTCGTGGTCCTGATGGATATACCTTTGAATTCTTTAGACGTTACTGGAAGTTCATTGGTCCTGACCTTTGCGCTGCTGTTGCTTGTTTCTTTGATACTGGTTTTTTTCCTAGAGGCTGCAACGCAACGTTTATTACTTTAATTCCTAAAATTATTGATGCGAAATTTGTTAATGATTTCAGACCCATAAGTCTGATTGGTAGTGTTTACAAAGTTGTTACCAAGATCCTCGCTAATCGGTTGTCCACGGTAATCTCGGATTTGGTTTCAGGTACTCAATCAGCTTTTGTCGCGAATAGACAAATTTTAGATGGGCCTTTCATTTTGAATGAAGTGCTTGATTGGTGCAAACGTAAAAAGAATCAAGCTCTTATTTTTAAAGTAGACTTTGCCAAGGCTTATGATTCTGTTCGTTGGGATTTTCTGCTTGATGTCTTACATGCTTTTGGTTTTGGTCCTAATTGGTGTAAATGGATTCGTGGTACCTTCAGTTCTGCTATGGCTTCGATTCTGATTAACGGAAGCCCTACTTCTGAATTTCCGTTCTTTTGTGGTCTTAAACAAGGAGACCCTCTGGCGCCGTATTTATTTATTCTAGTGATGGAGTCTCTTCATATATCCGTGTCTAATGCTGTAGGAACCAAGAATCACTATTCAGGAGGTCGGGGATGCTCGAAATAAAGGTTAAACATGGTATATTAGATTAAAGAATTGGGGGAAGATGTGTGTGTTTTCTAGAGAGAGAAAGAAGGAAAACACACACATTTCTTATTACAAATGAGACATCCACCTCTCCTAGTTGCAACTAGGAGAGTATATATACTACAAAACACATTAAACTTTGTCCTATTGACAGAACTAGTCCTTGTGCTTTGATCTAATGCAATTTCCAACATATAACATTATTTTCAAGGCTAACAATCTCTCCCCAAAGTAATGTTATATGGAAATTGCTTACAATGTTCCCTACAAGCACAATTAATTAAAACACAATACAAACATAAGTACAGCAGCTCTGAGAGTGGTCTTCAAGCACCATAGCTTCACTTATACATCTGAGTCTTCTCGGCTGCCATCACTTTGATTTGTAGAGGAACAATGTGAGCGAATCTAATTAGGGATTAACATTGACCATTACAATACACTCTCCCCTAATTAGTGCTCTCCCCCAAACTGACAACATCTCTAATGAATGCCCTAACTCTGAAGAAGTCTTTTATGATAAACACATGCGAACCATCTTTAGTCTTCAAACATGCAGCGGAATATGTAAAACGACTGTAGACTCGACCTTCTTCAGGATTTTCTGTTCGGGTTACAATGTATCAACATCTTCATCTTCACCAAATGCATTCCAGCTATCTTATAAATCAGCCCATAACGTACACATGTAATTAACAAAGGTAGAAACGGTTCAGCCTGGTCACATGGACCTTTAGTACTTCATAAAGTACATATTTAGTTCACATTTCTCTCCCCTGATGATTGCGATTTCATCAAAATCAGCATACCAATGTGTATATGTAGTTGTAACCAGAAGCACCTTTAGCATAGACCATAAGCAGCACGTGTGAAGATGTCGATAATCCCAATCTACTAACGATACCATTTGAAATTATCTAACTCTTTATCAACCTCTGAATCAACAACGACGGCTATTTCCATTAACCTCATGCAGGAAAACTCAATATAAAACTTGAGAATGAAGTAATATTCCCCAGACTTGTGACTTAAGCTTGTGGTTCGTGTAGTGACTAAGAACGGTGTAGAGAGTTCGTACTCCATCGAATCCCTAAGTACTCAATACTCTTCAACCAACCAACCATCAAGTATGAGACGTAACACCTCTTGATTATCCACAACTACGTGTGACACTGAGCATACACCAGTCACCTCCTCTGTAAGTGAATAGTTACCACTAGGATCTTCGTCCGGTCCACCCCCCCCCCCTCTGCACCCTATCCGCAACCCCACTACGATAACCACCAAGTCGGTCGTCACACTTAACGAACTCCTAGGTTACACATACTGGCGGGGGCTCACCGGTCCGCCCACACACGTACTCCTTCGACAAGGTCATTCCCGCATCAATCCACCTAGCACTCACCTTGAGATAGACAAAGAAAAAACACCCAAAGCACAGACACAACAAAGAACAAACACAAAACCAACAAAAAAAGAAAAAAAACAACAACAACAAAGCTACGCTGCGTGAAACCTTCACTTCAAAACCCAAGCAAAAAATGAAGAATTCTCTTGTAGTCCACAAACTTCTGATATTAGCCACTCGTCATTGTATAATGATTCTTGATCAGGAATCCTTTTAAGCAAAACGTGGTGTGATTTGAGGTGTGATATATTGGTATTTATGTAATGAAACAAATAAATGAATCATGTTCAGTATACGGTATACCATAATATCATCAGAAGTGGGTGACGGTGAGTATATTGGTATTCATGGTAATGAAACCAAAGTTAATGAATCATGTTCTTGTATAAGGTGTACATAATATCAAGTATTAGGCGTGGTGATATTAGGGTTAGGTTTTAGGTTGTAAGGTTGTGATAAAATTTCGGCAGAGTTTCGTTTAGGTAAGTTCAAGTGAAGTCCTTACTCGATGAACGATAAGGTTGAACCAGCCTAACCTCGGCAAAACATACTCAATACGAAACATGAAACTCACTCGAAATAACATACTTGCAAGCCATAACTCGCAACGCATACTTGCAACCATAACTGTGCAGACCGATAACTCGCAACCATACTCGCAGACCATACTCGCCAGAAATCTGACCATACTCGCAGAAATCTGACATACTTCGCAAAAACCTAATACCATCATCGCAAGGTATTTCCATACGTCGCAACCTTACTCGCAAAGTATTTCTACTCGCAACCGAACTCGCAAATCCATACGCACTCCGAAAGTATTTCCAATACTCGCAACCATACAACTCCGCAAGTATTTCCATACTCGCAACCATACTCGCAGAAGTATTCATACTTAACATACTGCGAAATTCATACTCGTAGATACTCAGGCTCCCATACTCGCAGAAAATTTCTCCTACGTCCGCAGAAGTTCCAGCCATACGTCGCAAGAACTAATGCATACTCGCAAAAACCCTAAATTTGATACTCGCAAAAGAACATTAAAAACCACGAATCAGCCTATAAAGTATCACGTTAATCACCATAAAAACCCAATAATCAAACCCACTAAATGCTAGCAGCCTATACGCAAGATCTAGATGAAACCCTAGATGTTTTGTGGCGCCAAAACAACACGACCAGCCACAAAACTACTCAACGAGCCATCAAACCCTAGACTAGCTACCCAAAACACCCAAAAACACCACGAATCGCCCCTGGTTAGCTCTGATGCCAATTGTAGGAACCAAGAATCACTATTCAGGAGGTCGGGGATGCTCGAAATAAAGGTTAAACATGGTATATTAGATTAAAGAATTGGGGGAAGATGTGTGTGTTTTCTAGAGAGAGAAAGAAGGAAAACACACACACTTCTTATTACAAATGAGACATCCACCTCTCCTAGTTGCAACTAGGAGAGTATATATACTACAAAACACATTAAACTTTGTCCTATTGACAGAACTAGTCCTTGTGCTTTGATCTAATGCAATTTCCAACATATAACATTATTTTCAAGGCTAACAAATGCTGTTAGGGAAGGAGTTTTTAAAGGTCTTCAGATCGATGTATTGACGACTATCTCTCATCTTTTTTATGCTGATGATGCTTTGTTCATTGGGGAATGGTCCGAAGATAACCTTGTTAACCTTGTAAAAATTCTCAATTGCTTTCATTTAGCGTCTGGATTGAAGATTAACCTTTCTAAAAGTCAGGTTATGGGTGTTGGAGTGCATAGGGACGTTGTTTTGCATGGTGCTTCGGCTATTGGTTGTGATGTTCTCCATACCCCTTTTAAGTATCTTGGTGTTACGGTTGGGGATAAAATGACCCGTAATTCTGCGTGGTCTAATACTATACACAAGATCCAAGAGCGTTTATCTAAATGGAAGAGTAAAACTCTTTTGATCGGTGGTAGATTGACTCTTGTGAAATCGGTTCTTGGCGCTGCCCCCATATATGCTATGTCGATATATAAAGCTCCCATGGGTGTTTTGAGGGCATTGGAATCGATCCGTAGCAAGTTTTTTAATGGTGTCGATCCTTTGGATAATAAGATCACCTGGGTGGCTTGGGATAGAATTTTGTCGGCTAAGAAAAACGGGGGTCTTGGTGTGTCTAGCTTGCATGCTCTTAATAGGGCTCTTTTATTGAAGTGGGTGTGGCGTTTTTTATCTCAAGATGGCTCGATTTGGTCACAGGTTATTTCTGCTATTTATGGTACTTACTTAGCTTCTCACTCGGTTAAATACTCGTCTACATGGTGCTCTATCCTTCGCGAGGTTCAGGTGTTGGCTTCTAAGGGGTTCGATTTTCTTTCCCTTTGTAAGAAATGGGTTGGTAACGGCGTTAGTACTAGATTTTGGCTGGATGTTTGGATTCTAGACGCGCCGTTAAGTGCTCAGTTTCCTAGATTGTTTGCTTTAGAGACGGACAAGCAGATTTCTGTCGCATCCAAATGGGATGCGGGTTCTTTTAATGCTTCGTTCCGTCGCCAGATTAGAGATGGGGTTGAGTTGCAACAGTGGAATGACATGCTTGGTATTTTAAGAATGGTTATTCTGGCTCCTTCTTCGGATCGTTGGACTTGTGATGTAAATGGTGATGGTAAGTTTCGCGTTAAAGAGATTCGTTCTATTCTTGATGATAAGTTCCTTCCATCGTCAAATGTTGCTACTCGTTGGGTTAAATTTATTCCGATCAAGGTTAATATTTTTGCTTGGCGTGCTCGTCTAGATCGTCTTCCGACTAGATGTAATCTCCAGAATAGAGGTGTGAGGTTGGACTCCATCTTATGTCCGCTTTGTGGTTCGGAGTCTGAAGATATTGTGCATGTTTTGTTCCAATGCGAATTGGCTAGTTCTATTTTTCGGAGGCTTTGCCGCTGGTGGGATGTTCCTTGGGCTGACATTGCTTCTTTTGATGAGTGGGATTCTTGGTTCTCAAGCATCAGATTTTCTAGCAAGGTTAAATTATTGTTGGAGGGTGTGGTTTACGCTGCTTGGTGGCACATATGGCTCTTTCGTAATCGATCCATTTTTGATGCCTCTCCTCCTAGGCGATCAGTGATTTTTGATGATATTGTGTCTCGGACTTTTCACGTGGTGTGGTAGTAGATGTTCTAGTTCTTTTTCTTGGGATTGTTGGTTAAAAAACCCGAACTTAATTTCCTTGTAATTTTTCTTCTAGCTTCTTGCTAGTTTTTTATAAAATATTTTCCGTTCAAAAAAAAAAAAAAAAAAAAAAAAAAATCTTAGTAACTACTACATTGTAACATGTTTTTGTTACTCTGATTATGAGACATTGGCCATTTGTTGTCATGTTTTTTATTTTATTTTTTGAGAGACAAACTAACAATCTTACAACATAAACATTATAACTATCTCACACAACTATCCCATATGAGACTAACCAATTGGTTGGAGAGTATCTCACGGATACCGCTAGGCTAGAAGCTCTTTGGTACCAAATTTGAAACTATACTTGAAATTAAGTCATTACAACATAGTTCTATATCTTGCATCATGCATCTTTCAAATTACATGTAAGATTGAAAGGAATGTTAAGGCTCTTTGAATCTATCAATAACGGGAGGCAACTGTTCAACATTTGTACCAGAGACGTAAATCTCCTCCAAGCTGTCAATGATACTCAGATACGTTGGAAGATCTTGAAGATTTGAACAACCACGGAGATCAAGAACTTTTAAGAACTTTAAGATGCAAATGCTGTCTGGGATGACCATTATAGCGGAATTAGAGGCACGAAACACCTCTAGTGATTCCATGTCGCCTAGTGCTGGAGGTAAGTATGTGAGACTCTTGCAGTCATTCACATTCAAAGTTTTCAAATGTTTGCACCTTCTAATACTGTTTGGAAGAGATCTAATGCCAGTGCTTGATACGATAAGATTCTCCAAAGATACTAATTGGTCGATATTCTCAGGCAAACCTTCAAGACTATCACACCCGTGGAGTTGAAGAGTTTTGAGACTCTTTAATCTACCTGTGGTGGGTGGAAGTCTCTTAAGATTATGGCAATAAGTGAGATTCAAACGAACAAGCTTTGTTAAATTTCCAACTGAAGAGGGTAGTTCTTGTATCATATTATGAGACAAATCGAGCTTCAACAAGTTTTTTAAATTCCCTAGGGATTCTGGGAATTCTTCAAGCTGTATGCATGAAGAGAGGTTTAATGAAACAAGATTTTGTCCACCTGCAACTGCACCCAGGTTTAGAGGCATTTCTATACTCAGGCAATGATGGAGATCAAGCGTTTTAAGAGATTTTAACCTAGTGAGGGTGTCGGGAAGATGTCTGAGACTTGTGCTAGATGCAGCAAGATTCTCGAGACATTCTAAGCTGTCCAAATTCTCAGGCAATTCCTCAAGATTAAAACAATAGTGGAGATCAAGCGTTTCAAGACGATATAATCCATTGATTGTGTTTGGTAGACTCTTCAAATTTTGGCAGTAGGTGAGGTTTAACAGCACAAGATTGCAGAGATTACCAATCGTTGGAGGCAGTTCTTCAATCGTACAGTGAGAAACATTAAGCTCTTCCAAACAAACCAATAATCCTAATGATTCTGGTAACTTCTTGAGATTTGAACACCCAGAAAGACTTAAGTAAACAAGTCTCTGTAAAACCCCAACAGAATTATGAACCTCCAACAAATTCAAACAGAATCCAAGATTTAGTCTCTCGAGGTTTGGAATCTGGTTGAAATCCGGGGTGGCGGTTAGTTTCGAGTAACTTAAATCAAGAAATTTCAAGTTGTGAAGAACCTGTGTCAACAATAGATAAGTTAGTTTATTGATAAATCAAATGAAATACCAACGGGCTTGTAGACTAGTGTACAAAGGATGCTCATTGACGCAGAAAACTATAAAGCTTTTAAAGGTGTATGCATAGTGAATTTATAACACCAAAAGGTTTATATTTTAATGATATAAAACGACTTGACACGCTTATAAAGCTTTACCATTGTGAGTGCTCTTAACAGTAGGTGTAGAGTATGTTAAAGTAGAGTGTGTAATGTAAGTTCGTAACAACATATATTTGTACCTTTACTTCTGCCTTGTCCCATAATTTTATAATTTTACTTCGAGGCAATTCAAGTCCAACAAGTTTATTTGCATGAAAACTATCTGGCAAATAATCTAGGCTGAAATATTTCCATGTAAGCCACCGTAACTCGGTAGGAAGATAAGCAGGTCCACGAAGAGTTTTTTCCTCAGTCACAGCATGGAAATAAAGGAGTGTAAGTTTTTCCATGTTTCTAAATGCTTCTGAAATGTTCATTGAATTCACCTCATTCAAATTTGCTGCTACAATCGCTTTGATCTCTTCCTTACCCGCCTGCAAAGAAAATAATAAGCATAACAGTAAATTACGTAAATGATACATGTGGTTTTCTCAAACTTAAGGAATTGGTCCCGTGCCAATACTAACTTAGGGATTGGGTAAGTTTTTATATATGGCCTCTCACCATTCAACTTTAGGAATAAAAGTGAAACTACTAACACAATTGAGGGATAAAATGTGAAAGCAAATTCTTGTGCAAACCACATGTAACATTGATGTAATATACTCTAGACATAAAGATGAAGTGATAGATACCAATGGGCTTTTGGCATAGCTGTATCCAAGGTGTCCCGCACCACTTGGTTGAGAGTTCAGGTCGGACAAGGTGTAGGTAGGGGGTGTGTGAGTTTGCTGCTAAATCTATACTATCTATATCTATACTACTTTATAAAAGGTTTAGGACTAAGTAAATAAAGAAGTCTTAAAATTTTTAAGATCAAAAATATTTCTTTAATAGGAAATTAACAAGCCATAGTCAATGACTTCTAGCATATATTTATTAAACTTGTAACAACTATCGTCATTGAACTTGTAACAACAATTTTAATATTCCTGGAAACTTAATTATGCTACAAAAACATTCACTAAAATGTAATAACCAATGCAACATTACTAAAAATTTAAAAGGCTAAAAATCAGGAATTATATAAACTCGTAACAACCTAGGAAATTAAATATTTCCAATTCTATAAACTTGTAACACCCCTAAAAATTAAATGTCTTCATTTTATAAACTTGTAACAGCCCTCTAATATTCATATAAATTACACCCCTATCTTAAAACTAAAAAAAAACAAAACCATCTTCACTCTCTAGAAATATGCTCTCTTACCCTGAGCCGAGCACCGCCAATAGCCAACCATTGTCAGCTAACCACAACACACAAAAACACTCTAATAAAAAACACTAAAAAACAATATTGTTTTTCAGTCTTCCTTGGTCACACCTAGACACAGCCAAATACCCTCACAGTTCACTCCCCAACTCTCATCTATACTAAAGATCTCAGATATGTTCAAACTTTGTTACCAATCTATTTAAGATTTTTTTAGTTTGAACAAACACCCATCATAGATCTCTAAAGGATGAAACGAAATAACAAAAAACCAACTACCCAAGACCTCTCTATGATATCTTGAAGCCGTATCTCTAGTTCTGTTTTCACGATTCGAACAAGAAAAAGAATAGAGTGGTGCTTGTAGCTTAGGTTTTCCGCAGGAAGAAAGAGGATAGATAGTTGTTGCGTATCCCGAGTGGAATAAAGGAGTGTGATTCGTTTTTTGTTAGCAGTTGGAGGAATAAAGGTTGGATGAGTTTTGGTGTCTGCAGTGTTTGAAAGTGAGAGTTTGAGATAGTGGCTGTTGTGGTCGCTAGGTGTACGTAGAGAAATATAAAGATAGTTTTGAAATTTAGATAATTGTGTATTGTTAAACGAATATTGTATTTGGTCGTGTGTTTATTTACTTGGGATAATGGCCCTTAACAATTTTAATCCTAGCCCAATTAAAATCTTGCTCAATCTCCCATTTTGACTTGAAGTATATTCGTAAATTCTAAATTGTAACAAAAACTTTGTAAGAATAAATTTGACTAACATGCTAAAGTAAACGAGCTGAGTATTTGCAAGTCTCGGCAAAGGAATTTGTCTACATGTAAATGTGGTAAAATCTTTGATAAATATCATACCTTCACTTTTGCAAGCTAAACTATCTATATTTTGTAGACTTGAATTTCAACTTGTATGGAAACATACTTTATAAAATTTCATAATTAAGTTTAGACAAACACAAATAAACATGGCAAACCTCTTAATTTATGACATCAAAGCGAAAAAGAATTACCACAAGTGATTCATCTATTGTTTTTTAATCGGATTTTGTTATGGGTCAAACAACTCAACTGTTGAATTTCATATAAGTAATAGCAACTAAATAAACTAAAACGGGTAAAATTAGTCATCATTAGTGAGGTCAATTGCATTTAAACGAAGATACAAGTAGTTTAGTCGCACTTGATTTTAATTCCATTATATCAATCGCATTTTGAGGAACTTCTTTTTATCATATCTAAACTATACAACAAACGCTAGGCTTTGTTTGTATTAAAACAATATCATATCAAAAAACGTTATTTGCCGGAAAAATTTTAGTTACAGGGTACCCGCCGCCGCATCGCGCGGGTACCCTGCTAGCATATTAATAAAAGCTTAAAGAAAACTTGATGTTACCGTATTTCCCTTTAGAACATCCACAATTTCATGAGGTTCCCACAATCTGGTACGTCTGCCAAGCTCGTTGGTCTGCATCCTGCGAACAATATCTTTTCCCATTTCTTGTATAAGATCATGCATCCCCAAACACTCATTTGATATTGTTATAAGGGACTTCTGCTCAAGCACTTTCGTAACAATATGTGGGTAGAATTCACAGCTTTCAAGTATCCGGAATACAGTATCTTTCTCCCACCCTCTAAAGAAACATGCAATATGGAGGAACACCTCCTGGTATTCGCTGTCAAGACTATCATAGCTTATTTTCAATATTTCCATAGTTTCTTTTTCTGGAATCTTTTTCAGTTTACTCAACGCACTTTTCCACTCAGCCAAACTCCTGCCACATAAGAATGAACCCAAAACTTTAAGAGTCAAAGGAAGACCAGTTGCATAGTGTACCACCTGCTGTGAGGCCTCTTCATACTCTTTTGAGGGAATACTTTTTTTGAAAGCGTAACATTTGAAGAGTTGACTTGCCTCATTGTCATTTAACAAACTGATTTTATAAATGTTCTTATCGTCTACCCCATGCCCAATTAGTACATGCTCGTCTCTTGTAGTAATTACGATTATACTTCCTTTACCAAACCAATTTAAAGATCCGGTTAAAGCGTCTAGTTGGCTAAGAGCATCCACATCGTCAATAACAACTAGAACCTTTTTATGTGATAACCTATTTATCAACATGCGTTTTCCATCAGCAACACTCCGTACTCTCAAGTTTTCATCCTTTATAACATCCTCAAGAAGTAACTTTTGCACGTGTTTGATACCATACTGTTGCGAAACTTGTCTTGTGTTTTCAAGAAAGCTTACACCTTCAAAATCACAAGAAATTTCATCAAAAAGGGCTCTTGCAAGAGTTGTCTTACCAGCACCACCCATTCCCCATATCCCTATCATAGAAACATCATCGGGTCCAGTTAACAACGATATAACCTCTTGTGTGCGATATCCTAATCCAATTAAATTCTCATCGATGGTAATGGAAGTTATGTTATTCAATTCTTTCTGAATCTCTTTAACAATATATTTGATACATGTTGCTTCATGCCTGCAATTAAGACACAAAATAAAATAAATTCCAAGGTTAGAAATAGCAAATTTATTTCAGTAGTATGTTGATAAGAACAAGATTTATTCACAGATAAAAATAAGAAAAATAGAATAATCAAGCTTCGAAAGGTCTAATAAGCTCTTTCAGTTGACACCAAATCAATAATCCATAATACCATTGATTCAACATAATAACAATTACAACCCTAATGCCCTCTATGTAATTTAATTACTCTAATCTTATTCTTGTCTTACAAGAATTATTCATTCCGAATAAAAATATGATTTTAATCTATAAATAATGTCATACTTAAAGTAATAAAATACTACTCCCTCCGTCCCATTTAATGGTCCACCAATTAAAAAAGTTTCATTTTGGGAGGTGATATGCATACCACAATAAGTGATGTGCACACCACAAACATGTATATGATAGGTACAATTCATGCATATTGAATTCGATTCTTACCCTTTAAATGCATTTATTACAATTGCTTTTTAAACCTTAGAAAAATTTAATTAGAGGTTTAACTTTTACTTTACTATGGATGATTTATTGCTATTGCTATTGCTACTATTATCATTTTTTGGCTAGTAAATTGGCACTTAAAATGTAGACACATGGAATTATAAACACACTATCTGAACAAAAGATTACCCATTTGCAATAGTCTTTAGGTCCCAGCCAGACAAGTTAGCTGCTTCCACAAGAACCTCCCTCCACATTTGTATTTTATCTGTTTTGTGGTGTTGGCCAAAACCTTCCCCAAAATGCCCTTGTTGTTTTCGGACATCTGAGGGATCCACGTCATAGAACACTGGAAAAACCTGTTGACCCCTCATTTTACGACAACTCATGATCTTCACAAGTTCATCCAAGCACCAAGTGGAAGAAGCATAGTTTTCTGAGAAAATGATGATAGCAATAGCTGATTCTTCAATGGCCTTTAAAAGTTCTGGGGCTATCGATTTCCCTCTCTCAAGTTTTTCATTATCATTGAAAGTAATGATTCCATGCCCTTTAAGAGCAGCAAAAAGATGGTCAACAAAGTTCTTGCGGGTGTCTTCTCCTCTAAAACTCACGAATACATCATAAGTCCACACAAATCTCTGTCCCTTTGAATAAGACGACGGAGGCTTGCTAGAGTATACCTCTGAACAAAATAATCAAAAGTTGATTTAAAAACTTTTGGAGTATATGGTTATATAATATGCTATTAAATATCTAGGAGTTGGTAACGTTTCTCATAATATGAATGAACTTTAGATTAGTCCAAGTTACGGGAACATCACCTGATTTGACCTTTACCGATCTTGCATATCTGTTGTAAGGCCTTACAAGTTCTGCAACATTTTTGTCAACAGTAGATATAGGCATGTGACCTAAATTTATCATAACGGTTGCAGCAATCTCCTTAATAAAATCACAGTAACCCCTGCAGTGAAAATGAACAGTAGCTTGCTCAATATTGGCCTCGCCCCCAAGATAGTTTTACCGAAGAATTACAAGTTTAACACTATTATAAAGGCAGTTTCTTAAAAGCGAGACTAACGGCTTGTTTGTTAAATTTTTTCATTAAGTCATGTTTAATTAAAAGATGACTTAATGCAGACAACCTCAGTTTTATTACTTAATATTTTCAGTCATCTTTCTCTATTAAGTCACAAACAAACAGTTTTCATATGACTTAGTTAATTCAGTTTTTTTCATATTAAGTCAATTAAGTTCAAATCAAACACCCCCTAAATGTTACCTCTACTAAATGGCAATTTGTGCCCAAAATCAAAAGAATGAGCTAATTTGGGCAAATTTATAAAAGATTTAGGCACATTTAGCCCCCTCCTTTTTTTGAAATGGGCATATATTACCCATTTAAAAGTTAAATGGCTACAAACGGGCACATATTTTCTCTCAATCGGAGAACATTACAATTGTTTTTTAAAAAAAACTTATAGATATAATATTTTTAATTTTTTAAATATAAAGGAGATGCTACGTTTGAGGAATTTATTTTGTCGTTTTTGGTATTTTCTAAAGCAATTCGTAAAACATGCGCTCGTTTGGCCCGTGCCCATTTAGCCCGTAGCCCGTTTGGCCACCTCTTCTAATAAACTATTTCATGTTTACTAAAATCTTAACATTTTCATTGCACAAGGTACGTTCATTACCCATAAACTTTTCAAAGTTTATTTTATCTTAAAAAAAGGAATTTATAAATGGGAGGTGATTTGCACACTCCCATAAATGATTGGGACACTCTAAATCAGAGTGTTTTGCAATTTATACCTTCATATTACTTTTACTTATTTTTATTCTGTGAGGGTATAAATGTCAATACACTCTAATTTAAAATGTCTCAATCATTTATGAGAGTGTGCAAATCACCTCTAAGAAATAGTTAACCACATTTGATTGTAACGCAAAGGTACATTAACATGAAGTCTTTTTATGTTATTTCACCATAAACCTCACCCAACTACGTGGGCTCAATTATAAACCATTTAACGTGAAACATTTTAATGATTCTCTGACCATCTAAGGTCCACAATTATCCGAAAATTGTAAGTTATTGCATCGATGAAAAGATTTTGGAATAATAAAGAGGTCTATCATTTTGTCACCTACAGTGAGTTCCTGTTTCATGGATTTGTGTTATGAAGAGGTCAAAATCCTAAATCTAGAGCTTTTTTCATTTTGTATAATCTGAATGACATATTTTTATTAAGTAAAAAATGTAGGAATTACGTTACCTAGGTATGTTCTTCATCTTCAATCCAGGTAAAGTAGTCAAATCCATTACAGCTTGCTTCCACAATTCCGGACTTTCGTCTGAATACTCTCTGTTTGAATACTCTCTATCTATTTTCATATAAGGCCAATCAGAGTTGCGAATTTCCAAAGGGTCGACGTAACAATACAGAGGAAGAACATTTGCATGTGATCCTTTAATCGCCTTACTAAATTCCATAATCTTCACTAGCGTATCCAAACATCTGGGATCAGTAACATAGATTTTGTCAAAAACAATCAGTGTCATTGATGCTTGTTCTATTGATTCATAGACCCAATCCTTATGCTTCGAGTGTTGAATTAAAAATCTCGTCCCCTGAGGAGTGTGTATGCACAAGTCTCTCATACGTGTGGAAATTCCCTTTGTTTCAAGTCCATACACGATATCATCTACAAAGTTGTTACGACTACCTCGACCATGGTAACTCAAGAACACATCACAGTAATACTTTTGAGAGGCCATAAGATTAGATTTCTAAAATTCAATGGTATGAGATTGGTCTTAACAGATGGCAATGTTGATATATGGAGAGAGAAACCATTGACTTTTGAAATGAAGTACTACTCAATAAACTATTCAGATCCAGTGAGAACACAAAACTAAACTAAGGAAAAAGATAAATGTAATAATGGGGTTGGTATTGGAAATATGTTTGGAAGATAAGGAAAAAGATAAATGTAATAATGGAGGCTGTTCCACAAAAGAGTCTTGCTTTTTGGTAATACTAGCCAGAAGCCCACAACACAGCATTGACAAATACACTGATGACTGAACTTTGTTAACACTAAAAATTAAGACTCACGTATGTAGAATCGATGTTGCACTTGCACAGGTTTAACATACACAAGATTGACAAGATTTGAACAAGAATTTGATTTATTATATTACTAACAACATAAAGTATTTACATTGTATTTGACACACCAAAACGTTACAAATGACTAAACTATATATAGGTTTCCAACCGGTGTGACCTTTCATGAATAGGTACAACCGAATTCTGTAACTACCAATAACTAACTTCTAACCGCTTCTAACTACCAAACGGTTACTATCTTTCTAATATACATATTAGGTCCTTTATCTATCGTTATTTACAAATATACCGCAAGACTTATGCAATTATTGTGCAACAACGTATACTTTATTCGGGTTTCGGGGGAAAATTTTACCCTTACTTAGGATTCGGGTTGACTCCGATAACTGAATAAGGTTTTTATTTTTCCCATACCTATCCTTATTTATTAAACAAATTTGTCATTTATTTTTTCTACAAGTCAAAGCAATAATCCAAATGATATATGTTCACTATTCTTTGTCCCTCAAGATGAGATGAGAACCTGGATATTTAAACTATGGACTTGGCATTGACCTATGGAACGCGTTTTGGTACAATGTGTAGGGACTTGTACCGAAAACAAACCCGTGAGGGAGAGGTGCAAAAGCTGACAATATTCTATTCGAATGGGTCCAATCATTTCTATCACCACTACATGCGCTCCACTACCACAACTCACAAGGATCCAATTCATACAACTGAAACCTCAAAGGTCCACCCCACGTCATGTGCTTCCTTCCCTTTTTATCTATTTTTGTATTTTAGAGATCTAAATCTAGTTTTGGTTTGAATTTAGCTAGATAATTAGAAAGAAATGTGAAAACTTCTACTCATCATGAGACATAAGGGTTAAGTCCATAAATTAGTAACGTACTTACACAGATTTTCTCATCTAAGTAACTTGCTCTGAAAAATACTATCACCACTAACGAAACTTGTTTGAAACCGGTTAATATAAGAAAGATGACCGGTTAACTTTTCACCTAATTTATTTAAATTCTACCTACATACAAATATTAGTATGTTTTTTCAAGTCACTAAACCAAAATCTCCAAAGATACCCGTATCTATTTTGTTGTTTATCTATTGCAGGTATAAAAGATATAAAATGAAAGATAAAGAGAGAGTGAGATACGTGAAACGTGGACAAGCATTTGAAAGATTGAGGAACTGAGACAAAACCCAGGTTTTGTTCATCTCATAATTTCATACAAAACCCACTTCTATTAACCTCTAATATCATCTCAACAATATATACTCATCATCCCACAAATCAAACACAAAGATTCAATCTTTTCAACAAACCCACAAAACCCACTTCTATTTCATCATTCGATGACTCGATGTTGGTTGTTGGTTTAAACATCTTTAATTCTTTTGTGGTTTATAAATCACTGGTTGTTGGTTGCATTTGCATGTTGTGTAAGTGGTGGTTGGTTACAGGAAAGAGATGAAGATGAATCTGAATGTTAATGTTTGAGTTCGACTTTGGGAACGTAAGCACAAAATTAAAATAAAATATACTACTAAGAGTAAACTCCAAAATACATCCCTGTGGTTTAGGGGTGAGCAAATGGACCGGATGGACCGGACCGACCGACAAAACCGACCGGACCGGACCGAACCGGACCGGACCGACCACATTCGGTCCGGTCCTCGGTCTAGGATTTTTGGCTAATTCGGTCTTCGGTCCGGTCGGTCCGGTTCGGTCCGGTCCGGACCGACCAAAAAACCGAAAAAACATGCCAAATCTTGCCTATTTGGACCGGACCGACCGAAGACCGGACCGGACCGACCACATTCGGTCTCGGTCTCGGTCCGGGTTTTTACCTTAATTCGGTCTTCGGTCTTGTCGGTCCGGTCCGGTCTCGGACCGATGCTCACCCTTACTGTGGTTTATCTAATTTCGCACCATACGTTCTTCTCAAAAAAGTTGCAACAAATACATCCTATCATTAGTAAAAGTAAACAGTATACATCCCTCCGTTAAAATAAGGACAAACGGTGCAAATCATTTCTCCGTTATCTCCTAACGAGATAGAAAATATTTACACCGTTAGTCCTCTAGGTTAACTGTACTTGCACCGTTAGTCCTTTTTTATGTTTTCGTCCATTTTTTTACGTTTTCGTCCGCTTTTTACGTTTTTATCTGCTTTCTTATATTTTTATCCGTTTTTTTACGTTTTCGTCGAGTTTTTTAGGTTTTCAGCTGTTTTCCTATGTTTTTATTCGTTTTCGCCTTTCTTTTTTTCTTTTTCTTTTTCTTTTTTTTTTGTGATGTAAGTATAATAAAAGAAAACTTGACATTTGATAAAAATATTTCTGTATTGATTTTAAATCACGATTTTCATCCCTTTCTAGTCTGAATCATTAAAAGTGTAAAACACGAAAGTTATCCGGAATGATGTTTTACATCAAGACTCGCGAGATGCCAAAAGATCCGTGTAGAACCAATTTTTACCATAGAACCAATCAATCAATCTTAGCCACTCATTTTTTTTTATCAAAATAAAAAAATAAACCTTTCACCCTTTTTTTAAAATTTAAATATCTCGCAAACCCTAAATCGTTACGTGAAAAAAAAATACCATCGCGACCAGAATTAAATTATCTTTCTATAGACATGCATTATTATATACTTTCGATGAACTTTTTTTTTTTCAAAATTTCTGCCCAGAAAAATCATATATGATTTGTAAAAATCATATGTGATTCATTAAAATTAAATCATATGTGATTTTTACGAATCATATATGATTTTTACGAATCATATATGATTTTTCTGGGCGGAAATTTAAAAAACAAAAAAAAAGAGTTCGTCGAAAAAAAATCGTCAAAAGTATATAACAATGCATATCTATAGAAAGATGATTTAATTCTCGTCGCGATGGTATTTTTTTTTTGTAGCTTGAAGATTTACCGTTTGCAAGATATGTTGTTTAAAAAAAAGTAAAAAATAAAAATGGGTGGCTATGATTGGTTCATTGGTTCTATGACAAATATGAGTTCTATACTGATCTCATCTCCTCGTGAGATTCTAACCAGAAAATGCAAAACAAGGGTTGTTTACTATCAAAACTTAAGCCATTTTTTACCAAATTCATAACTTATAAACTTATAAACTATTGTAAATTTTGTACTTTTGTAGATCATCAAACTTATTTGAAAAAACATACGAAAACGTATAAAAATGGATTAAAATTTATGAAAACGTTAAAAAAACTGACGAAACATGTAAAAGCGGCCATTTTTTTTTTTTTGCATTTTTAGGTTAAAATCTCGTGTGTCTTGATGTAAAACATCATTCCGGACAACTTTCGTGTTTTACACTTTTGATGATTCGGACCAGAAAGGGGTTAAAATTGTGATTTAAAATTGGTACAGAAACATTTTTATCAAATGTCAAGTTTTCTTTTAGTATACTTACCTATTCACAAAAAAAGGAACAAAAACGTAAAAAAAGGGGGAAAACGAATAAAAACATAAGAAAACAGATGAAAACCTAAAAAAGCGGATGAAAACGTAAGAACGGATAAAATCATAAGAAAACAGGCGAAAACATAAAAAAGCGGACGAAAGCGTAAAAAATGGACGAAAACGTAAAAAAAGTACGATTACGTAAAAAAAAAGCGGACTAAAATGTAAAAAAGTAGATGAAAACTTAAAAAAGCGGATGAAAACGTAAAAAAATGGACGAAAATGTAAAAAAGGACTAACGGTGAAAATATAGTTAACCTAGAGGACTAACGGTGTAAATATTTTCTATCTCATTAGAAGATAACAGAGAAATGATTTGCGGCGTTTGTCCTTATTTTAACGGAGGAATGTATATTGGTTCACTTTTACTAACAGAGGGATGTATTTGTTGCAACTTTTTTGAGATGGATGTATGGTGCGAAATTGGGTAAACCACAGGGATATATTTTGGAGTTTAATCTATAACTAAATAAGGGTAAGTTGGTCCTGTTTTTATGTTTGGTCTTCCGTTTTAGGGGGTTGTGCTGGAATAATCCCCAAAATTGGCTTTTTCACTCTTTTTCGTCCTAAGCCTTCGTTCTACGTTACGA
Source organism: Artemisia annua (assembly GCA_014162995.1). Classification (NCBI taxonomy): domain Eukaryota; kingdom Viridiplantae; phylum Streptophyta; class Magnoliopsida; order Asterales; family Asteraceae; genus Artemisia; species Artemisia annua. The sequence continues at coordinate 55,123 of LBNU01020678.1, read as the reverse complement.
GTGTTACTTTTCCTCGTTAATAAGCCCANCACACACAGTAGGAGAACCAATCGCCAGACACCAGCGATCTGAACCGTTTAACTACCACCACCACGTCACAAGATCTCAGCGTGAACACCACCATCGTCACGTCATGGTCTATGTGCTACCCCATTAAATGTGTGGTACATGCACTTTTTTATTATTAAAGTATAATGGTGGGGGAGTTTCCATACATTCTCTTTTTGTCTTATTCTTATGAGTATTAAAAGTCCAAAATACCCTCATCCTTTATACTATAAAACACATATCTCTCACATATACTTCATCTCCACTGCCAGATCCAACCAGCCACAACCAACAACATGCGAAAACGAACAACTATTTTGAGGAATTAGCTCATATATAAATCATAAAAAACAAGGTAAGTGACTAACGAACCCCAAAATTTACCATATTTACAAAGCAAAGCAAAAATTCATATTTACAAAATACTTCAAAAACCGGAACGACAGGCGCTTGTACTTCTTCTACCCATTCCAGTGCTAAGCAATGAGTTGCCCATATAATAAACTTTGGGCATTTTCACCATTTATTGCTAAACATGTGCGTTGTACAGGAAGCGGTACCTCGCCCATAGCCTCCATCACAACCACAATTACCCTATCAGCCACCGGACACTACAAATCCACCACCACCAGCTATCAGATATGTGAAAGAATATTCACAAAAATCAAATACAAACCCACCACCACCCAGCATGCCGGATCTTCCACCGTCGGTTACACCTTTGCCGGATCTACGGTGGTACAAATTATTCAGATATATTGTTGTTGTTGATTTAATTAGATGAGTGGATCTAACAACTTAACTGATTGTAAATGATTTAGTTTTAAAAATGGGTCGAAATCTGAGATTTAGATGCTAATTAGATTAGACTAGCAGGGTCCCCGCGCGATGCTGCTGCGGGTACCTTGTAATTAAATTTTTTCGGCTAATAATTTATTTCATTTATATGTTTATTTGGAAATAGCTTTACTGATTAATTGTTCATTTTAGGACTATAAGCAATGAAAAAAGCTTTTTGTTGAAACTTTGCTTAATTTGTATTATTTTGTAGGGATAAATTTTTAAAAAAGTATCATACACGTAAAAAATGTGACTTCTGCGTAGCGAATTAAAAAAAAATCTTATTTTGAACACTAATGTTGACACTTTTGTTTTTCTTTAGGTATTATGACCGTTTACCCTTCCAACTTACATAAATGGTGCTTGTCGGTTTGCAAAAATTGCATCCATCACCCCATAAGCTAAATTACATAAATGGTCTATGTCGTTAGGAGAAAATTGTGTCCATCATCCCTATTTATTTTTAATTTTATTTCGAAATTCTTTTTTCTGAAATGTTTTTTGAAATTCTTTTTTTTTTCACTTTTTGTGAAATAATTTTTTTTAGAAATTTTTTTCATGACATGTGAAAAATAAATCTTGAATATTTTTGAGACATTTTCAAAAAATTATTTCAAAAAAAAATATTGTCTAAATAAAAAATATTTTTGAAAAAAAAATTCTTGACATTTAAAAAAAATATTTTAGTGACAGTTTAAAAAAGATTTGGGAAAAAAATATTTTTTAACTCTTTTTTTGTAATAAATGTACAAGAAAAAAAATAATTTTGAAAAAAAAATTGGAAAAGAAATAGGGACGGTGGACACAATTTTCTCCAAACGACAGAGACTATTTATGTAATTTAGCCTAGGGACGGTGGATGCAATTTTCAAAAATTCAAAGGTCAAATAGTCATCACATATATATTTTTTTTAATCTTTATTACTCACACGAAGACAAAAATGTCAACATTAGTGTTCAAAAGATTTTTTATTTTTATTTTTTTTTACGCAGAAGTTACATTTTTTACAAGTATAGTGCTTTTTTAGAGAATTATCCATATTTTGTATGTTTGTTTTTTGTATTTAGTAGCTTGCTTTGTTTTGTACTATGTGTTCTTTTAATTGTATTTTTCATTGAAAGAGGGTTTTTAACGTATCATTAATTAGCAGCTTGCATGACTTGTGCTATATATTTTAATACTTGTATTTATCAATTTTTTAATAATGTATATTAATTATGCATCAATGAATTGTAAATATTGCACTAATACTTGTATTGTTTAATGCTTGTATTTTAGATGGTTGTATTTTATGCTTGATTTTTTGTATTGCTAAATTTTATGACATTTAATGGAGGAAAATATCTTCCTCTATTATAAGATAGTAAGATAATATAAGATATACTAATTAGCAAAAAGTGGATGAATCTGAAACTATTATCATTGTTGGTTACACCTTTATTTTTAGATTAGATACTAATTTGCCGGACATAATATAGTTTTAGTCAAAGGAAGTGGTAAAAATAATAAAGCACGAAAACAATTCTTAAAGTACTAGTGAATAAGAGTATTTTTGTCATTTGTAATAAGACAAAAGAGAAAAAAAAAACATGCATTTGCAAGACAAATGTCGCACATTTAATGAGGTTCCATAGTCGCATTGTGGATCATGGGCAAACTTTTGGCTTATTTTAAGAATTTTCTTCAAGTATTTTTTATATAATAAAGGAATTACATCATTTTTGAGTTTTTTGACAAAACAATTTTAGTGGAAAAAAATTGGACCAATAGGAATACTCGATTTTGACACATAGGCGAAATCGAGCAATATGATTGGCCAATAAAAAGTCAAAATTGAATTGATTTTGGTCAAACTTTAATAAATTTGGTAGAGAATTTGATTGAGGAAAAAAAATACATAAAAATATAGGTGTCAAATTTATAAAAATAGAAACTTAAAAAAAGAAGAGGTAATTAATAAAACATTAGTGGTTGAATTTAAATATATTATATAGAGTTAAGTGTTAAATTATAAATCCCATGTTTTTTGATAACTTTAGATAATAAACAAATAACCCCTTACACTTTATACCCTCTACACTTTATAATATGAACTTTGTTTACAATTACATGAGTATTAGTATTGGTTTGAGACTTCCATCCATTAAACTTACAAAATTTTATAAATGTACGAATTACTTTTAATATACGTTAAACACTTTTAAAATAAATATTAGTTTTAAACTTTCATCTATTAAAATATCTTTTTACTATGTATGTTAAATATAAATAAGAGCTTATGTTATCCTATTCAAAATTTTAATCTGTACGTACACGGGTTTGAATATTAAATACAGTTAAATTATTATTAACGGTAATATAAATATTAAATGGTAAGTACGAGTTACTGTGATATGAAAATAAATATATGAGATTGTACTAATAACAACTAATGTAATTATTATTTAAAGTTTATATAAGGATATCCGGAAAACATTTTTAAAAAACTTCATCAACGCTCATTATGTGCTACTAAACTCGCACATTTTGTACAACATGATATCAATAGTTAAAGTTAAACAACAACATCATTCTCAACATTAACATATATGTGAGATAAACAAAGTTAAATCTTTCATCCAATAAAATTTTTACAAAATATTAATTGATATTAATATATAATGAAAAACTATGTATACTTATTAGTTGTACTTATATCATAATTTTCATGGGTAAATTCTTATATATCCATATAGTAAACAAACAATTCAAAATAAATTTGATTTATGTGTAAACTCATGTGATCAAAGAACATTTGGCCCAATAACATTATAAGGAGACACTCTCAAGAATCCAATACAAGGTCGATGCCATGTTTATATTTACAATTTCTGCTAACTATTTTTCTTACTTTCGTAAATGTTGATGCTCTAACTTTTTAAAATACACATAAGATTTTCTGTTTTTAAACGATAATACTATATAATTAAATTTTTCTGGAAAAACCACGTGCGTGCACGGGTATCATAACTAGTAAATGATACAAGAAATTTAGTTGAAGAAGATAATGACAAATGCTAGATAAGAAAGAAAATGAGGGGCCTTTTGGTTAGGGTATATTGGGGGCATTTGGAGTTTAATTCCCTTCAAATGTCCTGTTTGGTAACACAAATGAAGTAATTTACAATTTCACGAATTGCCAAAATGGAGAGAATTAGAATGCCCCCAAAAAGTGAGGAATTTTAGTTTACTTGAAATTTTATTTTATAAACTTTTTTTCTTACTTTTTTATAAACTTTTAAATAGAATATTTATGATTTTTTTATAAACTTTTTTCATAAATTTTTTATAAACTTTTTTTATAAATTTTTTATTAACTTTTTTTTATAAATTTTTTATAAACCTTTTTTTATAAATTTTTTATATTTTTTTAATAATTTTTATAAACTTTTTTTATAAAATTTTTATAAACTTTTTTATAAATTTTCTATAATTTTTTTATAAAATTATAAATACAATATTTATTAAATTTATATTAAAAAAATAAAAAAATCTTTATAGATTTCTTTCAACCAAACATGCGAAGGTATTTTAAATTTCAAAATTTTAAATTTTCAAAAATTTAAATTTTCGGAATTTAAAATTCTTCAACCAAACGCCCCCTGAGAGATTTGTATGTATGGTTTTGATTTTGGTTATTATTGGATCTATGTAAATCTTGAGGGTTCTTTTGTTGTTGTTGTTGTTATATTATGTTGATCGACACTTATATGATATAAAGTTGATCGATTGAATATGATATTAAACTTTTTAGTTTTGATGTTATTATTTCTGCTTGTTTACAAAAGAGATATATTTCTACGTATCTGTTTACGTAACTCGGAGTTTACCCTGAAAAAGACAAAGAAAGGTTAAGACAAGCATATACTTTGTATGATTTGGAAATGTCAGGATCAAGGGTGTAGTAGGCTTTTGGATGAAAAGACGGAAATAGCCATCGTGTGCAAGTTAAGTGTCATACTTATCGAGGAAAAGTAACAACTGTTACGTAGAACAGATGCTTAGGAATATAGGGGAGTGAAAAGGCCGACCTTGGGGACTATTCCGGCCGAATCCTAGAACAGAGGACCAAACATAGAAACGACACCAACTTTGGGGAGCAAGGTGTAATTTACCCTAAAATTAAAAATAAAAATAAAAAATGACGTGAATTGTTTTGTATCTTATCAACTAGTAATAAAAGAAGAAATGTGACGAAATATCTAATATTGTACTCTAATAAATTTAAAAGTTTTAATAATGGTAATGGTAATTGTATTTTTCGAATTAAGTTACCTAGACGAAGAAATTTGTGTAAGCAAGTTGTTAATTTATGGACTTAACCAAAAACATAATTTATTTATTTTTGTATATTTACGTAACTTAAACAGTATAATATCGTATTTACCCAAAACCTATTTTAACTACATTGCACATCATTCGTTTAAAATTTATATTTTGGATATATAAGACATTTTGATGTTTAGATTGAATATATATGAAAATATATTTTTTTTCCCAAATTAAATTTTAATAATGTTATAAGAAAAATTGTATATTAAATTTGATGAAAAAATTGGTATATTAAATGTGGTAGAAAAGAAGGAATGGAAAGAAAAAAAGGATGAAAAAAAAAAAGAAAAAAAAGAAAAGAAAAAAAGAGTCACACTTGTCACCATCTCATGGTCACATTGCATCGTTTTCTTCACTTTTCACAGGACCTCAACCTTTTCTCTCAAATGCATAATCAATTCGAATCCTACTTTTATACCAAACGCACCTAAGGCGGTGTACAATGGACCGGAATAAATTCGGTTGCAACCATGGACGACCGATTTGGACATCGGTCGAGTCCATTGTGTGTCTTTTGTGCAATATAGGTCGACCAAAAAAAACACAATATCGGTTGCTGAAACGACCGAATATATTGGACACAAATTTTGTACGAAAAGGTAGAAAATTTAAAAAAAAAGTTACCGTTTGTAATAATATATATATATATATATATTTAAATTTTAACCACTTTCATCCTATAAATACCCAAATCAAACCCACTTTCAAACACACACTTTTAAACACAATTCAAACAACAAATCAAACATAAAAAATGGCTTGTAAGCTTCCCCACACTGTCGAAGAAGTTCAAAACTATGTCAAAAAACAAGTCGACATAGACGACAAGGAACGATAAGATGCAATTGTCGAAGTTATAAAGAAGTTTGAGCTCGCAAAGTTACGCAAACAACGGCTGAGAACACGATACACAGAATGCACAGACATCTCTGATGACAGAAAATTTGTGATCGACCAGTTTTTGTACAACGAATTTCGCAAAGACGCCACTGTTGTTGAAACATTGTGGGGTTGTGTGCAGAAGATAGAGAACGAAAAATCCACCAAAATCCCTTGGAGTTTTGAGGAAAATGTGGAAGCTGCTGATGCACCACCACAATAACAACAATTTGTGCAAGGTGCATCAAGTTCATCTGCACCAAGAGTTGTTGAGCAACAACAACAACAACCTCATCTTGATAACTTTCAGCTAAGTTTTGATGAAAATGTGAAAGCTGCTGATGATGACTGGAACTCTGAGGATGAGCGGGAGCTGAGTAGGTTGGAAACTAAGTTAGAGGAAGAGAGGTTTGCGAGCTACTCTGCGTACGATGACGGTTACGACTTCAATAACTCTCAAACCTGGGATCACCTGGATTACAATTGAAGTTTAAGTTTTTAATTTAGTATTGTAATGTTTTAATTTCGTATCGTTTATGTTTTAATATTTATGTAACGTTTATGTTTTTATTAATAAAATTTCAGTTTGTGTTAAAAGATCCCGCTTTTTGTTTAAATTTTGAATTTAAAATGTATCCCGCCTTCTGTTTGAATTTTAAATTTAAACTGTATCCCGCCTTCTGTTTAAATTTTGAATTTGAAATATATCCCGCCTTCAATAAACCCCTATTAATACCATACGATACCATTCAATTTTTCACACACTTCAATATCTACATCATTTTATAATGAATAATCGTTGGTCAATGGAAGAAGAAAACTTGCTAGCTAATGTATGGCTTGAAGTTCGCGAATCTAGAGACTTTGTGAATGAACGTTCTTTTTGGAATGACGTTACACAAAGGTTCAACGATCAAACTGATGGTGAGCACCATAATAAAAATAGTATTACGGCTCAATGGAATAGAATCAACCTTGAATGTCGTAGATATAATGATATTTACAAAGAGTTGCAGCGTACAAGTCAAGACCCTTGTCATCTCAGCAATGCAAACCGAATTTATCATGAACGCCATGGTGGGAGAGGGTTAAAATATCAACATGTGTGGTTCATTCTGAGAAACACGTGTGCATGGGAAACATACAATGCGTAATGGTGTTTTATGTTAAGTATTTCCGTATCGCGTTTATTTGTGTTGTCATGTAATGTTTACGTTTAATTTTTAGTTGTTTAATTCCGTATCGTTTCGTTTATGTAATGTTTACGTTTTATTAATAAAAATTGTGTTTGTGTTATTTTTTATTTTATTTTTTTTAAATGATGATGCAATATGGGTCACCACTGTGGGAAGAGAGGTGAATATGGCTTGAGGAGAGAGAAAGCTGAGGTGGCAGCCGGAATGATGATGCAATATAGATCACCAATGTTCCTAGCCTAATAGATGGGAGATGATTGACACACTTAATTTTTTGATTGGAACACTCATATGTACAACCAGTTAAAGCAGTGTACATTCACAGTACAACAGTTTAACGCATATGGAAAAGTGTCCCAATAAAAAGAATGGAGTGTGCAAATCATTTCCCCTAATAAATAGAGAAGTAAACAAGCTCTTATTGTTGTTCAATAATTGAAATGAACAAAAATGGTTTCAATAACTTTGTTAATCGTTTTAGAGAAAATTTGACACAAAAAGAGCAAGGCTTGCTTTAGTGGAACAAGCATAGATAGAACCATGGTTCTAAATAGCGCGATATAGCGGCGCCATAGCGTCGCTATAGCGTGAGGCGTGGCCTCCACGTTACGAAACATGCCAAAGCATCTTATCAAGGCGTGGCGTGCAATAAAGCGTCATATAGCGTGATATAGCGCGTAGCGTGGCGCATTTTTTTGAAGATTTTAAGATTATTATTATTATTATATATATATATATATATATATTTTTTTTTAAGATTTATTGGACTGAGCTTATTTACAAGTATTTATTCGGGCTTAGTAGCTCTATAACTCAATTTTAAGCCTAGTAGCTAACTAATATTGACAACTCTATAAATATGTTTTGCCGCTTTGAATCACGCCTTAAAAACGCTATAACGCAACGCCTCACGCTAAAGCTTGAGGCTTGGCTATGCCGCTACGCCACGCTTCACGCTATTTATAACCTTGGATAGAACCCATGACCATTTTTATATGACCATACAACAATTTTTAACGCTCAACCAAACCCTCACTCCATGTTTCATTTGCACTTAAAAGTATATATCGCTTAAAGATACTTAAAAACTATCTCATTTGTTAGTCTAATTATGAAATATTGACCATTTTTTGTCATATTTCCCCCCACCAGTTTACAACTCGTAACCAGTTCTTGATTCCTACAAAGAAAACATGTATACAACTTTTAAAAACATGCAAATCAAAGAACCAACTAAAACAAATCCAAACAAAAATATATGCTCTTGGCCTAGCTCAAAATGTAGATGCTATGAAAAAGATCATGGCGTTTTCAGCCGACCTGTTACTACTTACTAGGAACCTTAAGTTATGCAGAAAAAGTATTTAACATAGAAACGCGAAACTGGTGGTTCGGCCTCTGCCGGTGGGATTTTTATGTTGTCTTAGTTCTCCATAATTGGCAAGAGTTTTTTTCATCCTTTTTGTTTTCGCAGATAAAACTTCAGGTGGAATCTAGGAAGTGTTGTTTAGTTTATTTCTAGATTTGTATCATACTCTTTGGCTTCTAGCATATTGCTAGTGGCTTTTTTTTTTTTTTTTTTTTTTTTTTTTAATTAAAACATATTTCTGCCTTAGAAAAAAGAAATGTAATGATTTTAGGGTATATAAAAAACAGGTTTTAAAAAACGGGTTTTTTTTGTTTGAGCAAATGAGAGTTGTTGATGGGATAAAACCGGATAATTTTACGTTCGTTAAACTCTTTCATCAATACATGGCTGCACGATACATAGTCAAGGCCCTCGTTATATTAATTTATTGATTTATTAATTTATTAATTATTCTCTCTTACTCATTTCCATCAACAACCGTATCATATTTTTGTATCACTTGTATTTCTTGCTAAAAAATAAATAAATAAAAAAAATGGTTGTATTTCAAACTTTCTATAACCCAGCTACGTGAATATTTAATAATTTGATTTGGCAAAAAAATAATATGTATTGGGAACACCATCATTTTAAACTACCACTATAAGACATCTAAAAAGGGTAAAAGCCATAAAATATCATCGTACTTTTAAAAATGTCCCAACTTGACCAATTTACCTTTTTATTGCGGACTTTACCAATGAACTTTCAAAATTTTAGCCGACTTTACCAATGAATTTTCAAAATTTTAGCCGACTTGAACCAAATTTTTAGCTAAATTTGGTTCAAGTCGGCTAAAAATTCGAAAGTTCATTGATAAAGTCCACAATAAAAAAGTAAATTGGTCAAGTTGGGACATTTTTGAAAGTACGATGGTAAATGACATAAATTTGATTTAATTTATGCATTCACGTTATTAGTCTTTTATAGAAGAATAAAAACTATTACGCGATATAAGGCCCAATCCGAATGTGGGGTGGGTCTGTTAGGGTTTCTAGAATATTCTATTTAATGCACTATAAATATATATTAATAATACAATATATTTACGGGGTTTCTATCTTCTAACATGTTAGACGATTAGATATTGGCCCAAACCCGATTGTGGGTTTGAGGTCTATTAGGCATAGGGTTTATGTTAGCTTATTATCAAAGTCATGTTCTATTATAAATAGACATGCTACATTATGTAATTGGGAAGTCATTCAATCAATATTAATCTCTCTTTAGTATTTTTTTAAAAAAAGGTAAATAAGTCGGGATTCCTCCGAATCATCGACGAGTAGCCGATGAACGGAGGATAACTATTTTGTGGTGCGTTGAGCTTAACTCTGGTACCATGTAAAATACTAAAGAGAGATTAATATTGATTGAATGACTTCCTAATTATATAAGGTAGCATGTCTATTTATAATAGAATATAGCTTTGATAATAAGTTAACATAAACCCTAGACCTAATTGACCTCAAACCCACAATCGGGTTTGAGCCAATAATCTAATCGTCTAATATCAATAATACATCTCTTTAGTATTTTACATGGTATCGGAGCTAAGTTCAACGCACCACAAAATAGTTATCCACCGGTCATCAGCTACTCGTCGATGATTCAGAGGGATCCCGACTTATTTACCTTTTTTGTGCTTTATATTTTTGTTTTATTAGACTTTTCATCTCATCCAAATCATAAACCTTAAAACACAAAAACTCTAGCCGTCATAACACATCCCATATTGTGTTGATTTAGCAATTGATCAACAATATTTGTCTCATCATTACTCTTTGTTTTAACGTCGGAGATAATTGTCGTTTTTCGAAGATAGTTGGTCGCAAAATTGCCGCTCCTACCTAAAGGCAAAGCAAGCCATGACGGGAAAAAAAATCACGCATAGGAGGAAGCCACAAGTAATAAACAACTATGCCGCCAAATACAATTATGCTTCCGTTCAAACAATGAGGAAAAGGATAAGCGCCTTTTAATATTCATTCCGGTTTGGCCGTCCGGAAGACTCCCGTTCAAACTGCGGGGGAGTGTTAGATGATTAAATTATTGGCCCAAACCCGATTGTAGGTTTGAGGTTCATTTGGTCTAGGTTTATGTTAGATTATTATCAAAGCTATGTTCTATTATAAATAGACATGCTACCTTATGTAATTGGGAAGTCATTCAATCAATATTAATCTCTCTTTAGTATTTTACAATAACAGCTAAGAAAGTTTGCCTTAAATGATACTCTTGTAAATATATATACAAAAGACATGCCCGGAAAACACAAAAATATAACTACTTTTCTGTCTAAATGTAAGGGGCAATAATTTATTAGTATGTGACAAAGTCGAATTTTATGTTGGAACCAAAACGACGTTGCAACATAAAGTTATCCATACTTTTAGCTCTTTTAGTCACTTCTTTATATAAACTGACCCAAAATAAATTTATTTCATTATATAAGTTGATAAATATTCGCATTGAATACGAGTGGGAACCACCTCGGCGTGGTACATGTTTGCTTTCTGGTCATTTGAATGCTGATTGTCCTAAAGCCGCTCCTAAACGTGTGGTTAATGGACGGGTAATAAAGGCAAAGGTCCGATTTTGGGAGCTACTAAGGAGGTGTTGAATGATGGGTTTACTACTTTTAAGCGAAAAAGTCCCACTTATAAGCGGGTTTTTGGGGTTTCTAAGACCAAGGGAATGGAGTATCGACCGGTTGCTCAAAGAATACAAAGGCTTATCCTCCTAAAGACTATACTAAGGAGGCGTTTACGTCTAAGCAACCAAGTAAGGATGCTAATGTGGTTAACACATCTAATTCTTTTGATGTTTTTGGGAATTTGGATTAAGACCCTAATTTTGTTGTAGAACATAGTGCTAGCTTTTCTTCAAGCAACTTGAATGCTACTACTACTAATAATTATGGAGGACATGTTAGTAAAGATTCAGATTTTGGTAATGGAAGTGGGAACATGGATAAGCACGCAAGTGCAACTATTGATACATTTGATAGTCCAAGTACTACACCTCTTGTTGATAAGATTAATAAGCTAGAAAGTCAAATAATGGAGGGGAAACTTGTGCTTCTGAGTAACGATTGAAAGCCGCTTCCTATGCAAAAGAAGACTAATGTGGGACATGTGGGAAACAATGTAGGTAATCCGTTTTCTAAGGTTGGGAATTTGGTTATTTCGGGTAGTGATAGTGATGATGAAGTCGAAGATGTTTATGATGAGACCTCTCGTTTCATGACTAGTGTAGGTGCATATGATGCTAGTTTACATGAGGATGAAAATTATGATCTATATGACACTTATGACCTTTAAGGTTTAACTCCGGAACAACGCGCATTCTGTGATGCGATGGATATAAACAGTGCCGGATCCAGGATTTTGAATCATGTGTGGTACATTTTTTTTCTCACATTTTGTCACAGATAGTTCTTAGCTCTAGACGTAATTTGGATAAATTAATTGCTCTTTGAGATTTTTGTTCGTCGATTCGGTTATTCATGATTGATTTGATTTTCATATATACCTCACTGATATATACCTCACTGTTGGATAATTTAAATGATCAAACAATCTAAATTACTTATAATGAAATAGTGTGAATTTAACTTTGATTGTATGATAATATACTCTAAAGTACATAGTATAATAAATTTTTTGTTACATATAAGTGTTTTAAATAAAAAATTCTTTTATTAACATGATAAGACAAATTCAATACTTCAAGACTACCCTACATCTTACATATAGCCGTATCACTTCTATAGCAGTCAAACATTAGAAAAAACATGACACAAAATCATTATTCTCATTATTTCATCATCTTTTTCTCTTTCTTCTTCAAAACATAACAAACTTATTCTTCTTCACGCATATTTTGCTCATTTTGTGCATCTTTAGCTGTAAAATATGTGTAGCACTTTCAAAGTGCAAGAAATTTTCATGAAAATATTACACTTCGTAGGATGTAACCATGTGTGACACGTGCCGCGGGTGGCTAACATTTAGCTCCGCCCCTGGATATAAATCTTCGTGGTCAGTTTAAAAATTAGATTTATTTCTTGTTCTTATAATAGTTGTCCATAACATTGGTTTGTCTTTCTTAAATTAGTTATAGTTTGAAGCACATTTGGTGCGTTTGTTTCGTGTCTTTCTAACGGATTTAGATGTAGGATTCACCCACATTCTATTTACTTAAATGTTTTTTTTTGGAGTAACAAATTTATCAAGGGTATCCCCTTAAAAAAAAAGAAAAAAGAAAAGGTTGATAAATAAAAAAAGCGAAACTCTGGAACACGTACACAAAAGGATAATCTTTTTGGCTTTGTACGTGTGTCCCACTTGATCTCGATAGTTAATCACTTAAACCTATAGTGTCAACGATTTCTTCCTTCACAAATCTCTATCGGTATATGTTAATAATCTCATTTCATTGACTTTCAGATAATTCATCCCAATGGCTTCTCAAAAGACTTATGATGTGTTCTTGAGTTACTATGGTCTAAGTATTCGTCACAACTTCATAGATGATATCCTCTATGCACTTGGAACAAAGGGAATTTCCACAAATATGGGTGATATAAGCATACTTGGAGATCGAATTTCATTTCTTCCAGAAGACTCGCAACATAGGATATTTGAGTCACTGGAACAATCATCAATGGTGGTGATTGTGTTTTGCAAAAACTACGTTACTACTCCAGAGTGTTTAGATGAGCTGGTGGAGATCATGAAATTTAGTAATGCAGTTGGAGGAACTGTAAATGTTCTTCCAGTGTACTATTTTTTTTTGGGTAAAGGGGAGTAATCCTGCACCCTGGTAAATATATTAACCAAGAAACTTTTAAGTACAATGGATATGGGTGAAGTCCCACATCTCAGCCCGTTACATAGGCTAAAAGCTTACATAACAAGATACTTCCTAATTTCTAAAAACTAGAAATCAAACCACAACTCAATGATAACAAGAACAACGAGATGAATTACTTCCTAGGGCCTTGAAGCTTGGTACCATACATGGCATTAAAAGCATCCAAATTACCGGGAAGATCATACACCTGGTTCGCATAATCATCATAGTCATCATACTCTAGTTCAAACTCTTGCCCCCCACCAAAAAGATTAGCAGACTCATCAAATGGGTTGGCAACCTCGTCTTCAGAATCAGACACCACAATTTTTCCCACCTTTGAAAATGGGTTTCCCCTCTTAATGGCAGAGGTCGACGGGATAGGATGACCATTATCATCCACAAGAGTTGCTCTACCATCAATAAGTAACTTTTCAAGCTTTCCAATTTTTTCAACAATAGGAGTAGAACCCTTACTCAAATCTTCCTCATTAACTTCCATAGTATTACCTGTCTTATTAGACTCATCCTTATTAACTTCAGTTGTACTAGCTGTCTTACTAGACTTATCCGCATTAACTTCCATTGAACTACCAGCATCCACATCCTTGTTGTTATCATTAGACGGAGTACCAAAAGCATCCGCATCATCAATATTAAGGGCAGCAAACTGATTAGATGTAGAGATCTTCGTTCCACTCGTACTAGGCACATCAGAAGACCTCTTCTTAGTGCCATCCACCTTCTTAGGTTCAGTTGGAGGAAAGAAGATTTCAATTTATGGTCACTTTCAGTCTAACCCGGATTTACTTAGTTAGTCGAGACTTGCTTCTTAGCGTGTAGTGGATCAACCAGGCTAGCTTTCCTGTAGTAGAGCGCGGGGAGAGTGACCATCATGGCCTTGAATAGGGTGTGCCTTTTATTCTGTACATTTTTTATGAGGAGTACTCTTGAATGTACTATACAGTAGGTTCTCAGTGCCCTAAGATCCCAATCCCAGATCGAATTCCAATCGCAGAATTGTTCTCAAGCGAATGGCTTTTACTCAACCTCAATTCATTCAGTTAGGACCTCCCTTTATGTCATTTCTTTCCTTGCCGGCGTGAGGAGTCAGATCGGATTAGTTCCTGGGTTGATACTGAAACTGCTTACCCACAACTGGTTTAGTAAACCCTCTATTACCCTGAGTTGTATAACCACCTTGCTTACCTTTCTTTCTATTATTGACATTCATGAAACCATCATTAATAGACTTAGTAGATTGAACTGGAGGTGAAACGACTTTAGGACAATCACTCAGAGTATGACCAAAGATCTTACAGTTATCACATCGAGGTGGTTTCCATTCGTACTCAACCCGAATCTGCTCAATAGTCGAACCCGAACCATCAAGTAATGGTATCTCCACAGTGAGGCTATCCCGAAGCACCTCATCCGACTTCACTTCAATCATGCATCTAGCAAAACTACTACGGCCCTACGATTCCTTGCACATTTGGCTTGTAAAAGCATCTAACCTTTTGGGCGTGCCAATCAGTGTGGCTAGAAGACTGAGGCCATCATCAGGAAAACATAGCAAGGGGGACATCATGGAATTTGACCCACACCGGGATGTTAGTCAAATCCTCTTTAAGTAGATTTGTGTTCAACGTCCATGGTTTAAGAATAATAGGAACATTTCTGATCAACCAAGGACCGTTTTCAAGCACGTCATCAACACCTTTCTTCGAAGTGAACTTAAAGAAGAAGAACCCCTTCGCATTCATCATTACCTTTTGCACACCAAACTTTGCCCATGCATTGCGTACATAGTAATCAACAACAGGAAACGCAAGGCGTTGGCCAAGGAAGTAACCGTAGAGAGTGTTCTCAAACCTCGTGTTCACCTCTTCCACTACTTTCATTGGACGTCGACCCTTTGGAACTTCGTAACTGTGATTGGCTTCATAGGGAAATACGCCACAAAAATATGCGATTTGGGAAAGCATTTGGTGATCAATATTTGGACGAAAGTGAGAAGTTCTGGAGGCAGGCTGTAGTGGAAATTGACTAATTTAAATGGATTAAAGATGAAGTTCAACGATGTACCAAATTGGTAAGTAACCTCTTACTGCTTCAATTTTTATAAGAGGTGTCTTGATGAGCAAGCTAAAGTTCTTTTCTATGTGCAGGGATTACCTCGATTTGATTGAGGAGATTGTTGAAATTGTTATGAAGAATTTAGGACGCATGCATTTATCTAGTATTGACGACAATGTGGTTGAACATGTAAAGCCTTACAAAAAAAATGAAAAATCCTTAAAGGTTAAATCAGGTGACGAACTTTCATTGTCTCATTATATTATCAGGATTTGTGTGAAGTATACTAGATGTCTAGAAATGCATATCAAGTTATGATCTAAACAGCCTAATTATGTCTAGGTCATTGAGATATTTTTTGTTTCTAAAATACACTTGTGTTGTGTTATGCCTATCTATGTCGTCTACTAGAAAATTAATCATAGTTTTACATACGACGTGCAAGTGTTGATGGAAGTTTCGGATTTTCATTCTCATAACCCTTCTATTCCATTTTTCTACATGTTGCTTAACACGGATGTTTTTTTCCAGAGGTATATTCTAGCAAGCCTTTGTCGTCTAATTCCCAGTTGCAGCCTTCTGGGTGGACCTATGATGTCTTCATGAGCTTTAGAGGAGAAGACAAAGAACTTTGTTGACCATCTCCGTGCTGCTCTTGAAGGGCATGCGATCTATACTTTCAATGATAGTGAAACACTTGATAGAGGAAAATCAATATCCCCAGAACTGTTTAGGGCCATTGAGGAATCATCGATTGCTGTCATTATTTTCTCAAAAAACTATGCTGCTTCTGCTTGGTGCTTGGATGAACTTGTGAAGATAATGAGCTGTCATAAGATGAGGGGACAAATAGTTTTTCCGGTGTTCTATGACGTGGATCCCTCGGATGTGCGAAACCAACAAGGGCCTTTTGGGGAAGGTTTTGCCCATCACAATAAAACAGATCAAATGCAGAAATGGAGGGAGGTTCTTGTGGAAATAGCTAATATATCTGGCTGGGACCTAAAGACCGTTGCAAATGGGTAAATCGTATTTAACTGGATTATATAAATCAGATAACCTTGTAGTCTATATGATATTGTTTCTTATTCTTTCCTATCTTAAAATGTCAGGCATGAAGCAAAACGTATCAACGATATTGTTAGAAAGATTGAGAGAGAACTGGATAACATAACTTCGGTTACCGTTGATGAGAATTTAATAGGATTAGAATGGCTACAGAGGAGGTTATGTCGATGTTAGATGTATGCGATGATGTTTGTATGGCAGGAATACGGGGCATGGGTGGTGCTGGTAAGACAACTCTTGCAAGAGCCCTTTTCAATGAAATTTCTTATCAATTTGAAGGTGTAAGCTTTCTTGAAAATGTTAGACAAGTGTCACAGCAGTTTGGTATTGAATATGTGCAAAAGTTACTTCTTGAGGATGTTTTAAAGGAAGAAAACTTGAGAGTACGCAGTGTTGCTGATGGAAAACGTATGTTAATAAAAAGGTTATCTCGTAAAAAGGTTCTTCTTGTTCTTGATGACATAGATGCTCTGAGCCAACTAGAGGCTTTAGCTGGATCATTAAATTGGTTTGGTAAAGGGAGTAGAATTGTGATCACAACAAGAGACGAGCATGTACTAGTTGGGCATGGGGTAAGCAATGCTAACATTTATAAAATCACTTTGCTAAATGATAATGAAGCAAGCCAACTATTCAAATGCTACGCTTTTAAGAAAAGTACTATTCCCTCAAAAGAGTATGAAGATGTCTCTCAGAAGGTGTTACACTATGCTACTAGTCTTCCTTTGACTCTTAAAGTTTTGGGCTCGTTCTTATGTGGCAGAAGTTTAGCAGAGTGGGATAGTGCGTTGAATAAACTCAAAAAGATTCCAGAAAAAGAAACGATGGAAATATTGAAAATAAGCTATGACAGCCTTGACAATGAATACCAGGAAGCGTTCCTCGACATTGCGTGTTTCTACATAGGGTGGGAGAGAGACATTGTATTCCGGATACTTGAAAGTTGTGATTTCTACCCGCATATTGTTACTAAAGTTCTTGAGCACAAGTCCCTTATAACCATCTCAAACGGGCGTTTGTGGATGCATGATCTTATACAGGAAATGGGAAAAGACATTGTTCGTAGAATGCATCCCATTGAACTNCCCTAACAACAAAGGTTAGGGTTTCAAGCGAATACACACCAATACCTAACCAGCATCCATAATGAACGATCCAAGAACAAGTATAACGATAAGTATAGGATCAAAAAGTACAAAAAGACCGACCTAGGATGAATAATTAAGAATGAAAAGTCGAACCCAGGAATCGGATCTTCAAGAACGATTTCAAGAACCCTAACCTAAATCGATTTTTAAAAGAGATTCACTAATCTTGTGAAGACCAAGCGTAAAACTAACCAAGAACTAATTAAACAAACTGATAATCAATAACAAGGTTATGTTGCAGCAAAGTAATCGCAAGGATTAGGAAAAGTTAGAAAAAAACGATTAGAAAATTTAGGGAGAAAGAATCGCCTTTAGGGAGTCGGTTTTAGGGTTTCTTTATCTTTATTTTAAATTATTAAGTTTCAAATTATAATGTGTTGTATATGGTTAGACACCTACTAGCAGGGTATCGGTGCATTGCGGCGGTATGTACCATGTTATTAAAGTCTAGAAACCAACAAAATAATGATGACGAGCTGTTTAACCTAAAAATATGAAGAAATGATCCCGATCCGTTCCGATTCATCCGTTTTACTAGTTTCGACGGTTCTCTTAGGTTTGTTTTCGTGCAACTTTTATTAGCTAGTCGAACTAGTGGTGACTTTGATTCTCGGATAAACTGGTTGAACCCATTGGTCTGGTCTAGTTAATAACATGTATTTGTCATTGTAGGGGTGTTTTATAAAAAAATCTATTAGATATTTAGTAGATTGTTACAAGTCTATAAATTTTTGACATTTAATTTTCAGATGTACTTTAATTTTCTATTATTAGTAAGTGTGTTGCTCAAAATTCTTACCCTTCCATTATAGGAATGTTTCAAATATATTATAAAGTAGTATAGATGTATGTCTAGTTTGTAGTAAAAAAATGGTGAAACTTTTTGAATCTTATATAAAAAGCTATGTTCATTTTACTACATGCGTTTAATGGTCCGTCCTTTCAATTATGGATGAATCACATGTGATATATATCATACAAGTTTTAACACTAAAAGTTACAACAAAATGAAAATCAAAAAAATAAATTTTGTCAAAAGTATGTTAAGGTGTCCTCTATCGAAAAGATATTAAAATGCTTCTCATGATCGCTCAATCTCTATGTTTTTGTTAGTTTTTAAAATAACTTGACTATTATCTTATAATCTATACTACATATAAAGCATGAATGACTCTCTCCAAAATTTTAAGACTTACAAGAAATTAAGCATGATTTACAACACCACCCAATTTTCAGAATTACAACAAAGTAAGCATATTGTACAACAAAATAAATCATGGTGTCTTTTTAAGACCAAAATTCTATGAAACAACATTAATGCTATTAAAAACATTTCTTCACCAAAAATTACAACCATTTACGCAAAATGTACAATAGTTGTAACCAATTTTCAGATTTACAACAAAATAAGCATAACGTACAACAAATAAGCATGATGTAATTTTCAGACTTACAACATTAATGCTATTAAAGTGGTCAATGTTATTAATAACTATAATGACTATTACTTACAAGAGTAGAAACATAGTGTACAACACTTTAATGCACATAATTTTCAAACGTACGAGACAAGAAGCATAGTGTACAACAAAACACCATATTAATGCTATTTAATGTAGTCAATTATTTAACTTGTCAATAAATACAATTAATACAGTTATTAAAACACCCCTTACATAAGAAATACAAATTATTAAGCATATTGTACAACCAAATTAAACGCAATTCCTGCATTAAATTTCACTACTACACATTTGGGGCGCTTTTTTAGTGATGAGGTGACAATTCTGAAATGGGGGCCCTGAGGTTGGTTGTCGCAAGGGGAGCAAGCAGTCATGTTATGGAGATTGATGTGAGCACTGAGGTTTATGAGTCTATTGAGGTTGGTAAAACAAGTACCCCTATCCGTCGAGAAATTGATAAGCTTGAAAAGCTCATTATATGATGGTAAGGAACGCTTTGTGGTGATAATGGGAAACCTGTTTCCGGTGGTTTAGGGGATTAAGAAGGGTATCCTTTCTCTAAGGTGGTATGTGGTTGTATCTGATAGTGATGATGAGTTCTTGAGCCAGACGAATCCTATGGAGTAAGTGTACTGCCCTCGCTATCATAATCAATGCCGTCGGAGAAAGATCGAGCTTTGCACATCTTTTTATTTTGTACTCGTGATATTTGACCTGCCCAGGGCTCTTATAGTAGAATTTACCTAAGGGTCATTGTTTGCGTGATTTTATTCATATTATTGTTTTGTTATATGGGATTTTTATAGGGTGCCAACGCAAATTGAGGAAGTACACTGTATACTAGGACAGCTTTTTGGATAAATTTTAACAAATGCAGTGCCTACTAGTAAAATTTTCTATATCTAATACAGTTGTATATTTAGTTTCTAAATTTTCGTAGCTACATATGATTCATACTATAAATATTATGCGATGTTATAAAAAAATTGTGGATGTGCTAAGCTTGGAATTTTTTGGGTGCGGCAATCCTTACAAAGGGGCGGTCTCGATGCGATGTGTGCGCCTAACTTGCGGCTAATCAGCCATTCTTGTATCTTGTAAAAAAAAGTTTAATTCTGGTTAAATATGCTTATTTTACCAGAGTTGGAGATCCCTCTGTCTCACCGCCCAAACATTAGATTTACAGCCCGAGCAATACGATAACAACCGAAAGCAAATGAAACCAATGGGCTTGACCCGACGTGCAGTGTACAGCCAATATGCGCTCACATCTCGACCCGCGCACAGAAGGATAATACGTAAAGGCACAATAGGATGTGTCGAGCATCTCAACAATAAACTTGATGCACGAAGCTATATAAACAGCTAACAATATCTTGCATTATCGTAAACACCTTAATTATTCATGTTATAATTTAAGTTCATCTAAAACATAATAGAACTAAAACTAAAATTAAATTATTATTCATCGTAAAAACATTTAATTGTATCAGAGATCCGCTGCTGTTTCGTATAAGTATTCTTCCACTCGCAATATACAATCTGAGCTATATGTTACATAAATAATGAGCGTTTTTTGCATGCAGGTAAAAACTATGTAAATAGTATATTTTCTAATATGTCTTGGGTACCTACCGGGCACACATTTTGTGTACATTGCCATGGGATTCGTATTTAGATAATTTTACTCCATTGTCTGGAAGTATCGTAATCATATAAATAGTGGAATGTTAGTCATAACAAATATAATTTCGTATATTAACCTCCTAATTAAATAGTAATATGAGTTAAATAGATACCTGTACTGGGTGGTTTTGCTTTTTATATCGATTGTATGTTAAAGAGCCAGCAGATCCGTTGGAAATGATATAGCTTTGGACTCTTAGGAGAGGTTATAGGCTGGCTTTAGATCATTTATATAAGATAGTTGACAACACACAGTATTTCTAATGAGCATATAGTGTCTCTCCGATTAAGTATGTTGCAGAAAGCATATATAGATACAGTCCAAGGCGAGACTCACATCAGAGCTATACGTTAGACTGCGGGTAATCCAAACGAGAGCAACTCTTGAGACTCCCTATGACTTGAAAACGCGCTAGATTTCATTAATCATATCAACGGGAGAAAATCCTAGATTCAAAATGATAGTCCTAAAACTCAAATACGAAATACATAGTTGTACTTGGAACCGAATCCATGTGATACAACTCGAGAGAAAAGAAACTTACACAAAACTATTCGGGACGAAATTAGGTTTTTTAGGTGGTCCATCCCGCACATATTTAAATTATTATACCAACCATTTCACATTAAAGTTTCTATTCTTATCTACCTATAAATATGCTTATACTACAAATATATAGTCTTGTCTTGAAAAGCTGATAAACAGCCTCGACTCGAGCTATTAAAATCAGCTCCGGCCTCGTTATGGTGTTTCGAGCTTCGTTTATAGGTTTGCGGCTCGGGTCTTGAGCTCGATAAAGCCTCGACTCGAATCGAGTCAAGCTCAAAACTCGAGTTCGAGTTGCTTGATAAATTTGCACCTCCTTGTAGTACTAGCTCTCGCAAACATTTTTTTTTTAATTATATTTAAAATATACCAACCGCCATTTAAATTTTAATGGTTAAGAGGGTGTAAAAATAAAAACTTTTGTGAAATATTGTTTGGAAGTGATAAAAAATTAATTTACATTATGGTTCATATTTTAATATATCTATTAATTTTTCAACATTTTTCACTTTCATGACATACATATATTCTTGTCATGTTACATATGACCAATATTTTTTTGTGTAGTTTAAATTTATAATTTGCCCCCTTCAAATAATACATTTCAAATACCAAAACGGGCCCTCTGGATCCTAGCAGGTATGGAGATTTTACGCTTCCTATACAAGGTCTCAAGTTCAAGTCTTGTATAGGGATGAATAGGGATTTTCCTCCCCGTGTGCATAAAGGGAGAGGGTGTCATTGCCTTCTGCGTTGGACCTAACCTAGGTGTGGCTCGCTACGTCTTCTGAACTAGGGCCCTTTAATAAATTGTGTGTTGTCAAACTTAATATAACACAATAATATACAATCTAAAACAACAAATATTTCCAAATCTTTTTGTCTTTAATAAAAAAAAAGAAAAGAAAAAGAAAAATAACTATAATCAAATTTTTAAGGGGTATGACTAACATCCACTATTTTTAATAAACATCTATTTAATTTTTAAATTTCCATTGCCAATGTTACACAAAATTGTGCCCGGTAGGTTATACCCAAGACAATATTAGAATATACTTCATTTACCTTATCTTCAGGATACCCGCGCGTCGAAGCAGCGGGTTACTCCTGAAATAAAATTTTTTCCGATGAATAATGTATTTATTTATTATGTTTTTTTTGAACAATAAATTAACGGATATCAGAATTTCGTATAGCTTGTGCCCGTATCGGACTCCGACTCCGCTTTTGGCCCGTGACTGTTTCGGTTTCGAGCCCATTTTGGTCCCCGCCCGTTCCGGGCCTCAAGCCCATTTGGCCCGTTATCCGTTTCGGGCTTGATATTTTTTTTGGGTAAAGGGATCTTCCACCCCTGGTAAAATTATATTAACCAAATAAACCCTTTTTTTAAAGTACAATGGGAATGTGCTGAAGTACCACATTAAACCTCAAAGCAAACGCTGAACAACCACTAGACATTTAATGACATGCCCATAAAGACACTAGCTACGAAAAATTAGAAGCAACGCAATGAAGAAAAAACATGCACGAAATCAACATCGGCATATTACTTCCTCAATTTGGCCTTGGAACCTTAACAATCAAACATCTTGTTTAAATTCCTCCAATTGCCAAAAGGTAAATGCAAGAACCCTGGCAGCGTAATCCATCAGAAAAATAATCTTCAAGCTCGTTTTTTTTTTTTGGTCCCTCCCCAAAGCCTTTGGGAAAATTTGAAACAAAAAAAAGTACTTTTAACCTTCAAAAATTAAAAGGAAAATCCGTTCCCTTTTTTTTGGCCCTTTCAAAAAAAAGGAAAAAAAAACCTTTCAAAAAATCATTTCAACTTGAAATTTTTTTTTTTCGATAAAACCCAAAAAAAACCNCCGAACAGTCACGGGCCAACGAGTTCGAGTCCGAACGGGCACAAGCTATACGAAATTCTTGATATCCGTAAATTTATTGTCAAAAAGAACATAATAAACTAAAATACATTATTCATCGAAAAATTTTATTTCAGAGTACCCGCTGCTTCGACGCGCGGGTATCCTGCTAGTATAAGGTAATGAAAGTATATTTCTAATATGTCTTGGGTATACCTACCGGGCACACATTTGTGTACATTGCAATGGAAATTTAAAAATTTAATAGATGTTTATTAAAAATAGTGGATGTTAGTCATACCTCCTTAAAAAATGATTATAGTACTTTTTCTTTTTCTTTTTCTTTTTTTTATTAAAAGACAAAAGATTTGGAATATTTGTTGTTTTAGATTGTATTATTATGTGTTATATTAAGTTTGACAACACACATTTATTAAATGGCCCCTAGTTCAGAAGACGTAGCGAGCCCACACAACTAGGTTAGGTCCAACGCAGAAGGCAATGACACCCTTCCCTTTATGCACACGGGAGGAAATCCCTATCATCCTATACAAGACTTGAACTTGAGACCTTGTATAGGAGCGTAAAATCTCCATACCGCTAGACCAGAGGCCCGTTGGTATTTGAAATGTATTATTTGAAGGGGGCAAAATTATAAATTTAACTACACAAAAATATGTCATATGTAACATGACAAGAATATATGGTATGTCATGTAAAGGTGAAAAATGTGAAAATAATAGATATATTAAATATGAACATAATTGTAAAATAATTTTTATTCACTTTCCAAACATATTTCACAAAAGTTTTATTTTACACCCTTTAACCATTAAAATTTAAATTGGGTTTATATTTAAAATATAATTAAAAAAAAAATGTTTGCGAAGACTATACTACAGGAGTGCAATTTATCAAGCAACTCGAACTCGAGTTTGAGCTTGACTCGATCGAGTCGAGCTTTTATCGAGCTCAAACCCGAGCCCAAACCCTATAAACAAGCTCGAAACACATAACGAGCCGAGCTCGAACTTTTAATAGCTCGAGCTCGAGCTTTTATCAAGCTTTCAAGAAATATATATATTTTTAGTATACATATTTATATAGATAACTAGAAACTAATGTGAATGTTGGTATAATAATTAAATATGTGCGGGATGACCACCTAAAACCTAATTCTCCCGAATATTTTGTGTAAGTTCTTTTCTCTCGAGTTTATCACATGGATTCTTAAATTTATTGATGAGTTTGACTATCAAATTTAACGTTTATATATGAATTCTAGCTTTTCAAGTCGAGCTCAAGGTTTACCCGAGTCGAGCTCAAGCCTGGATGATTAAAGCTTTTCAAACTATCAAGACAAGCTCAAGCTACCTTATAATGATCAAGCCAAGCTTAACCCCGGTCAAGCTCGAGCTCGGCTTCACTCGATTACACCCCTACAGTATACTAATTACTATTTTTAATATACGAAATTATATTTGTTATGTTCGTCTTTCCGTCATGAGTAAAACAAATACGTGTATATAGTTTTCTGCATGCAAAAAACGCTCATTATTTATGTAAAATCATGTTGGAGGTGAATACTTATACGAATATTCATAATGGGATTATAATTATTGAATGTATGAATTAATTAACATGAAAATAAGTTTTTAAGATATCAAGTTGTTAGCTTTTAACATAATATGTTATGACACATTTTTACATATCTTTGCCTATTAAGCAATCGTAATGATATTTTATTTGCTTTGTGTTTCATGCTTTATCAGTGGCGGCGATTAGCATGTGCAAGTGGTGCAACCGCATCGGGCCCCCTTTGTAAGGAGCCCCCAATTTAGTATACATCCATTAATATTTATAGTTTTGTATATAAACGTTTTGAATTTTTAGTTTCTTTGTTAAATATTATCAAAGTTGAACCGGGCCACATACAAAAAATAAAAGACAAACTTTAGGCCACATACAATAAGAGTGAAAGACTTGGATTATAGGGGCCTTATTTATGATTTTGCACTGGGCCCCCCAAATCGATGGGACGGCCCTGTGCTTTATATTATAATAAGAAATATATGTCGTTTACTAATTAATTGTTCTTATCTTGGAATAACCTCGTCTATCGAACGGGTTTGAAAATATAGAAAGAAGATGCACGTTCAATAATAGAAAGATGCGCATTTTAATAAATAAATCCTAAATCTGCGTTCTTTGGCAACGCTCAGTAGTTAATAGAAAAGGTATATCAACCGAAAACCAACTAAAATTATGTGGTGACAGTGATGGCATCTGAGCATTTGCTTATCCAAACCGTTTTTATTTCTTTATGTTGCGTTTCATGTTAAAAGATCAAGATTTCTAGACAACCACTTATTTTATTTATTCTTGTTCTTTTTGATAAACAATCTTTCATTTTTCTTAATTTATGGGAATTGTTAGATTACTTATGACAGATACATGAACGAACTGATAATTTAATACCTTTTAGTTTTTTGGTTAGTAATTTAAGCAAAATGTTTTGAAGGAGATTGATGAAAAAAAAAAAGGTCGTATAGGGTTGTTTTGTTTTGTTCTAATTCTTTTCTAAACATCGAGTGGTTCTCCAGGGTACATGGGAAATATATAGATTTATCTTTACGTAATGTAAACTACTTCAAATATACCGAACTTTCCTAAAATGCACCCGGTACTGAATTTTTGTGTTACAAGTCCTTTTTAGTTTTACTAAATGATTCTTGTGATAATTTGCATTTAGAAACTAACAAGGAGCTAGTTGCAAATGAGTGTTACAAAGGTTGTTAAACTACTTCAAGAGAAAATTTATACATCCACTTGACATCCAAGTGAAAGATAATTTGTGAGGAGATTGGCATGACGAGTACATACATAGTGTTTTTTTATTGAGCAGCAACATTTACTTAATTTCCAGATCTCACATACTTTAGTGATAATAATTACAAAGTTTGTTGTCACTTGACGATCCCTGTGTGGTCAATACATTTTGAAGTTGAAAGCCCTCGTTTCGTAATATCTAGATCATTTAAGCTCACATACCGAGCTTGAGTCTACCGTACAATATTTTTTTGGAATTGATCCTAATTTCTTACTTGTGTTTTCGTGATGTCCAAAAACAATCTTTTGATCGGATATGAGTCAGAGTTAAAGTAAGTCGTGAATCTGTTTTTTCATGCATCATATCCGTGACTGTGTTCCTGTCTCAATGCTACCTAGCTTTTTATATATGTTGGTTTNGATTTAAACCGGGTCAACTTGCTAGGTTGGCTCGGAAATGGGTCAAATTAAACTGGATCAACCCGTCGGGTTTTGAAGCGTCCCGGGTCAACCCGGTTTGTGTTTTAATTTGACCAGTTTTCGACCCAACATAGCAAGTTGACCCGATTTAAATCAACCCATTTTTCGACCGGAATGGTTCAACCGGCTGAACCACCTGGGTCGAACCGGGTTTCAAAACATTATGTTTAATTCCCAAATCTTCAAACTTTTATTATTTTTCGTTTATAACCTATAAACTTTTTTTTTATCAATAAACTATCTATCGCCATAAAATTCCGTTGCTAAGCACGGGTATTCGTCTAGTGTAAATATAAAGCTTCCAAATCATTCTACAAACTTATTAAATCCACACTCAAGTCTATTATTTTCAGTCATCAGTTTGTATTGAATTTACCAACAGAAACATCTAATCTATACGTATAAAGATGTGAATCAACGTGATCAAATATGTTTTTCCTCACGTTTAGGATCATTTGATCATGATTCTCTATATGTTTATAATTTATATGTAATGTATAGGTATATGTTAATCTATAATGACATATATATAATGCATATATGATGTTCTAAAATAGTTACTCATTTTGTCGCATTTTAAGTGTTCACGGAAAGGAAATTCTACAGTTTAAAATATGCATAATAAATGTAGTTTTTTGGGATACGGTGTACACTTTTATTACGATAAATCAGATTACAATGAATATAATTAACGGTAAATTACAGAAAATTAAATAACAGACAGAAAGGTGTAGAAACAGAAGACAGACACTATGAACGATAAATAAATAAAGCAGTAAAAGGTCGTGGCACGAGGCTCGTGTTAAACACGATTCCCTTAAAACAGATTCGCCGTCTGCTTCCCAGGGTACAACGTACGAAGCTGTTGTACAGCCGGACCTGACAAAACTTGCCTGAAAATTCGCGGAACGATGAATGTTTCTGATCGAAGAGACTGGTGGAATTCGGCTGTAATGGAGCAACGATTTTCTGTGTCGAAAACTTAATGAGCATTGGTTTATTTATAGCCTAAACCTATCTTGTTCAGCAAGACAAAATATTCGCTAAAAATAAACTGATACGCAAATCTGTTAAGCCAATAACACGATTTGATATCTTTTATATTTGCACACAAAATATTTTGTACACTTGTTCAATAAGTTTCAATATATTCCTAAAATAGATTAATATAGAATTTGGAAACTCAGAACCGAAACTGGCAGCAAAAAGATACGCACGTAGGCGAGATTTCAGAGCTGCATTCGTGTCTGCAGGTCGCGCGGGTTTAGAAGCTTCGAACCCATTTTGGCCCAGAAATCCCACAATCTGCACCCCCCTGCGCGCGCGCACGTAGGAGTGGGAGCATAGATCACCTAAAGGAATTTGGAAGCAAATACCAACATTACCTTATAAACAAGCATTCACTTCTTGTTTTGAGCGATGTGGGACTTTTCCATTTTTGTGTTTCACATGCCTCACTTTGAGACACGATATCTCATTCATTTCTACTCCATTTTGGACATAC
This sequence comes from Artemisia annua, assembly GCA_014162995.1. Taxonomy (NCBI): domain Eukaryota; kingdom Viridiplantae; phylum Streptophyta; class Magnoliopsida; order Asterales; family Asteraceae; genus Artemisia; species Artemisia annua. The sequence continues at coordinate 26,860 of LBNU01020678.1, read as the reverse complement.
TTTAGCTCGTTGCGAAGCTCTCTTGGAGGAGAACAAAACCCCCCCAAGAAACATAAATATATGTAACATATACATACATTAAATTATGTCCAAAGTTTGCAAAAAACCACTTTGCAAAACTCATTTTTCCAACAGTTTTAAGCTAACAAAATGTTAGTTTTACTCATACATTAAGGACATCAATTAAATGCAAATATGATAAGTTAATAAGGGCAAAAGAGGCAAAATGATAAATAATCATTTTTAATTTGCTGCAAACGGACACAATTTTTGAGACACATAAATATAGTTATGTGAACACTTCAAATGAAAAGGTGTTGTGATGTTTCAATGGCCCTATCACAAAACGAATATCCAGTGAGTGAAGATCTACCTAATCGCTATAAAGGTTATAACAGTTAGGCAAACTGTCCGAATGAAGCCTCTATGAATGGATATTTACCTATATTGGGAGGGATTTATTTCACCTAATCTCCTTCGTATGCAAAGAACGAGTAGAGTTTTTGATTAACTTCCCCTAATTGGCCTACGCCAATGGAATGTGCGGCTTAGAAGCGCATTACTTGAAATGCATATGTCAATAATTTTACGGTCTTTGTTAATCTCTGACCGGAATAGTCTAGGAAACATGTGTTTTAGACATGTTTCACCATACCAAGAATCATTCGAAAAGCTAAAGCTTGAGCCATCATCCACCCTTCTAATAAAGATAGTTTTAAGACTTGTGTTTACGCTAGATAGATGCTTGTCCAAGTAAATAAGATTTGTCCAAGGACTCAAAGGTGATGAACACTGAGCGGTAGAATCGAGCCTACTATGAGGAGCATGGTTGGAAGTGATAAAATGTCTCCAAAGAGCATTAGGTTCATTGTGAAACCACCATCACTACTTAACCAACAAGGCTAAATTTGAGGCAAAAAGATAGCCTAACACCAAGTCCTCCACGATTGGTAGAAGAGCAAAAACTATACCAAGCTATCGAATCCATTTTGTTAGAATCAGTTGTGCTACCCTAAATGAAATTACGTCTTAATTTTTCAAGATGATGAATTACTTTTTTAGGAGATAAAAAAAAGGATGAAAGTTGTGGTAATGTTGGTTTGGTGGAAGCAGGTTGTGGTGAAGTTGGTTCATTAGAAGAAGGGGTTTGGATATTGTTTGAAAGAGGTGTTCTTGTAGAGGGTGTCTTAATGGGTGAGGTTTCGATTGAGGATATCTCATACACAATGCGTGCGGTTTTTTTTTGGAAGGCTTTTAGTGGATGATCTTGCACTTGGTGCTTTAGTCATGTTTTGAGGTGAGTTTAGATGTGGTTTTGAAGCATAAACACAAGTGGTTTATATAGTGAATGATTAAGTAAATGAGTTAAATCCTAACCACTAAATTCCTTTGAAATGCAATGATTTGCATGCACCAATGTCAACTACAGTGATACAATCTTCTAGGAGATTTATTAGAGGCAATATGGAGTGTTTGAATGGATAAAGTTGAGTTTTAGAAGGCTATAAGTGATTATAACTGTGTATGTGGATCCTTTTCAACAAGGATCTGGCTAGCTTTAGTTGAGGGATCCGGTTAACAGATGAGAGGGAAAAATGATTAGGATCTAGCTATTGTAGCTCTATGTTCCTATTGTAATAAGTGTGAGAAGGTGTCTTAAATGAGAAAATCCTGAGTGGTTTAAAACTAATGATAAGGGGTTGCCATTAATGGACTTTAGAGAAAAGTAAAAAAGCCAAAGAAGACCAATAAGTGATTGAGGGTGAAGATAATCATATCACTAGGTGTTTAATGATTGTAGGATTCAAGGAAAGGTGAAATGGAAAATTTAAAAATTCTTTAAAAAATATAAGAATTAAAAGATTGATTTTAGAGCATTTTGAGATTGAAATGGTTGAAATAAATTTGTGAAAAAATTATTTATTATGGTAGTAAGTGTATTATGTTTAGAGAAAGGTGATGCAAGAAGTGGTACTGGAAAATGGTGATTATCTTGGAGATAATAAATCATAAACATCTCTGAAGAAACTTAAGTTATTCCTAAAGGTTCAAAAGAGCTACTAACCTTAAGGTCAGCTCAAATGTGACTGGAGATGGATAACTAGTGTAATAAGGTTTGGAAGGTTAAGGGTGATAAGAAGGGGTATAAAATTCTTTCTGTTTGGCCAGATTTGCCAGTTCCTTTTCAAAAGGGATCCGGCCAGTTAAATCCAAAGGATCTGGCGTCTGAGATATATTTGTTTACAGTGAGCTCGCCAAACTCTCCACACTTACCGAATATAATCTCTAGTGATTCAGGAAATAATCATACATAGATACAAGTCTGGTATAGCAAGTAGAGCATGATACAATCATATATAAGTGCTTACCAGATTTTACTATGTCAATTTTCATCACTATATGAGACACATCTTTTGGAGCAACATGTCGTAGTTGTTATTGGGCCCAAAATCTTATGAATATACAATTAAGAGTAGTTTTATTGATAATGATACGGGTTAAAACTTGCGAGAAGGCATCTGACCCAATTTATTCATATGTCGATTTTAATCCATTTCTATTTTTTTTTATTTTTTGCTAGTGGATACACCTATGTTGATTGGAAGTAAGCTGAGTACAAACTGGGATTTTAAAGAGCGGTCTGGTAATGCTTAGAAGCCCACTAGTTCATAAGCCAAGCCGAAGATATCTCTGCTAAGCTCTTTTCTTTCCATTAAAAATTTACTCTTTATACACATCCAATACAATTGCATACAAACGCTTCGCCGCAAAGCACGAGTTGAAATCATCGTTAACACACATTACCAAAATATAATACATAATGAAAAACAACCAAATATAATAAATATAATATACGCCCAAACACAATAAAAGTATGTACGTATTTATTTACATGACATTTTTTAATTTTTTTTTTTAACAAATTTAACACCACAAATCCCCTACTACGCCATCTTAAGCATTTAAAAATAAATGATAAATCAAACAAATCATATCTATTTAAGCGTGCACGGTTCGGTTTGGGTCGGTTTTTGGCTAAAATCGAAACCGAACCGAAATGTTCGATTTTTATAGAACCCAAAACCAAAACTGTTCAGTTTTTGGCAGTTCGGTTTTTGCGGTTTATCATCGGTTTCGATTCGATTTTTCGGTTTTTTCGGTTTCTAACTGTTTATATTTGGGAATAGCAAATTTATACCAACAAACTTGTGTTATATAGAAAATTGGTTATTCTTATTTACTTTTTTCTTTGTCAATGTAAGCATAATAATGTTTATTACATAATTCAATAATTACACACATATAGATGAGACACACACATGCAAGTGAACATACACATAGTATGATCATCGTTATATATTTATTGATATATTCTCAAGTAAACACACGACACGACAAACACGCATATAAACATAAACATTAAGATAAATATATTATAAATCTACCCACAAAATGAATATGAATTTATAAATTTGTTTTATTTAGTTATTTGTTCATATTATACTATTTATATATTATTATATAATAAAATCGGTTCGGTTCGGTTTTTACGGTTCGGTTTTTGGACGAAAACCGAAACCGAACTGTATATTTCGGTTTTTCAAAAAAAAATCGAACCATCGGTTTTTAGTTTCGAACAGTTTTTTCGGTTCGATTTTTTCGGTTTTCGGTTTGGTTTCGGTTTTTTCGGTTTTGTTTGCTCACCCCTAATCAATAGTCCATATAAGTTCAAATCATTTGCTCATTTAAATTGTTAAACACACTTTTGTGCCTTTTATGTGTAACATTATGTAATAAAACCGATGGTAGCTCGTTCATCAGACGGTCTTGCATCTAGTTACCAAATGACCAAAACAAGCATGAAAATGGCAAACCATGATATGCCATCTTAAATACTACGTAACACAAAGACCAATGAAGTCCATGAGAAACAAAATCAATGATTAAGCAATTTGAAGTAATGCTTGTGTAAACATTTGCTGAACTGAAATTCTAAGTTTGATTTGGAAAATTGTCAACAAGAATGAATCAAGACGAGTGAATAATGTGTTGTGTAGAAACGCATGTACGTTATCGTTGTTAGCTAATAAGGCTTATATGCCCGGTTCACTTGTTTAGACCCGTTAGCACTTAGCGTTTTGTCTTTGTATTTTCTATTTAATCATTCTTATTTAGTGAATCTGATAATACAATGTTTTCAGTATTCCTTTGATTTCTAAGTTATCAAGAGTTTGGTCGAAGATGAAGAAGAAAAAAACAGAGAAAAAAAATCGTGTGATTAGTTGTCGATTGTTTGCCGTGAATCAAATGGTTGAATTATATCGTTTGCATGATATGTCTTATACGCACTTGCCGCCGTTCGTTGTTGAATAAGTTTCTTATGATGATAAATCTTTTATTGCGAAGTTCTGATCGGATCTTACAATTAAAGATTTGAGCATAATGAATATTACTTAGCAAATAGTGGGCTGGTTGGAAATTATTACCAATTTGGTACACGTATTTTCTTTGTGATATTGGTACTCCAAGTCAGCAGGTTAGTTTTGATGTGAGGTATTATGTTATGTTTTTAAAGTTATTGTTTGGTTTGCCTTATTAGAAGTTAATATTGGTATTGGCATTCCTATTGGTACTTAGTATTGGAATTTGTATTTGGTTTTGCCTATGAGATCGCCTGGTTTTTGCATGTGGTTATGTATGATTATATTTTGGTTATTTGTCTGGTTATACATGTGGTTTTATCTGAATTTGTTTGTCTGATGTATTTGTTTGCCTGAATCTACTCTTCGTCTACCTCTGTTTGGATCTCTCTGTTGAATCTGCATTTGTATGTCTGCATATGTTCGCCTAAATCTGATCTTCGTCTACCTCTGTTCAGACCTCTCTGCTGAATAAACATCTGCCTGTTTGCACCTGTCCGTTTAATTTCGGAGTTCTCTTGTCAAAATTTAAATGTAGCATTGTGAGTTTGAGATGGGCTGTTAGCTAATAAGGCATATATGTCCGGTCCACTTGTTTAGACTCGTTTAATAGCACTTAGTAGGGTTTTGTCTTTGTATTTTCTATTTAATAATTTGTAATCTCAGTTATTTAGTGAATCTGATAATACAATGTTTTCAGTATTCCCTTGATTTCTACAATCGTATCCTTGTTACTATATTACTTTCATGTTCGATTGAAGAAACCTCCTTTATTTGATTTCCATCCATCTTCATCCTCTTTCAAGGAACCTGTTCTAATATAGTTCTGATATTCGCAAAAAGGTGGAGTGACCATTTTCATATATTTTCGTTGGATACGAAGGAAATTCGAGTAGCCTTTAATACCACACATCCACGATCCTGATTTATTATGAGTATGATGATGTGGACAGTTGGCAATATGTTATAATAAAAATTATAGTGGATGATTTAATTATAGGAATTATAATGACGTGGAAACATAATTGGATCGACTGCAAATAATTTTTTTTGTAAATGCCATCAGTGACATCGTTATTGTTAGGTAGGTTATATTAATAAGCTGGCTTAAGCCCGGTGGTTGGCTTTGGGTCCATTAAAGTTTTAGGGTTTTATTATATTTGTATTTATAAATAGAGGAATGATAGAACCACAAAAACTAATCCACTAAATCATCCACAAAAAAATGTGTCATTCTATGATTAGTGTATTTCTTTATAGTTTATCTCTCTTTTCATTTATAAGTCAGGACACATCATTTTGTGGATTTATTTTTGTGGTTCTATAATTCCTCTTATAAATATCACATGATTATTACGAGTAAACAAATCCTCAATCCTCACGGGTTTCTGATTATTCAAATTGCTATTAGAGGTTTGATTTCAAGACTTAATCGGTCGCCATGAGACGCGGTTTCTAGCCCCCGTCAAATCTCTCTATCTCTATTTTCAAAACCTACTCATTGGCCGTCATGAGCCGTTATCATCCTATAAAATTATGATTTTTTAAAGAAATATGCTTACCAACCGATGCCGCTGCATTGTCGCTTATTGTTTGTATTAATTAGAAAGTTGGCGTCACAGATTCTTTCTTGTTTTTTTATTCATTGATTGTGCTCTCTTTTTGTTAACCACATGTGGATCGATGTTTGTGTTTCTTTTGAATTAATGGTTTACTTTTTAATCAACCGAAGAAAAACAAACGCTTTGTTTTTTTTTTTTTTTTTTTGTTTTTTACTTTCAGGTCATGTCGCATGGTTTGCGGTTGCTGGTATGATTTGGTCAGATTTGTCTTTTTTTCTGTTCTGTTTTTTCCCTTGCTGTTGTTCATGTGTATGAGGGATAAGTAATAACGTAGGATAATCAATAATAAGAGATAGGGATAGATGAATAATAATAATAATAAAACGATTATGAGTCAAGTCTATCTCAGAACCCTCTCAGGTACAAGATCATTACAACAAGAATTTTCATATCAAGGTTCTCAAAGTATAAGAATGCTCCGCCACTTTAAAGATTTATCGCCTCTTGCCAAGTTTAACTCGAGTTGAATCAAAGACTTTCGCTTTAACTGCGGGGGTATTAGATAGGTATATTAGATAAATTTGCCCATGCTCGGTTATTGGCTTTGGGGGCATGTTTGGTGTGAGAGATTATGGAAGATTATGAATCAAGCTTAAGATTATTTTTTGAAAAATAAGCTTTGGTCAAAAAATAATACTTGTCTGGCAAACTAAGATTGTGAAATATTTTTAAAAAATAAGTTTTTAAAAAATAAATTTTCAAAACCAGCTTTTAAAAGATTATGAAGATTATTTTTCACAAATTAACCGATTTTATTTTTTTTCAGCAACATCTCACAGTATTTTTTGCCAAATATATCGTGTGGTGCATTGGAGCTCTAGGGTTTTATTATATTTGTAAATATCAATATCGTATGATTATAATAAACGAAACGAATTATTCAACAATCTTATATTGTTAAAATTATTTTATCTAAGTGCTTATTTTTTGAAATTATTTTAAGTGATCGTGCTAGACCTCAAAGACGAATATTACAAGAATATACCAAAACTAGTAAAGCATATATATAGCCATAATGTGCCATTTTAAGCAAGTACGAGAATGAGTTTAATATTATTTCTCACGTTTCCACTCTTCAAAATCGTTTTGTTGCCACCTTATCTTTCTTTCCTCCTATTTCGATTCTAGCATAGGTATAGGCGTCGGGAAATGCTACTTTTACCAACCTTTGCATAATCAATGGTAAGAGATCAATGGTGATTGCGGCTTTTCTAGTAGAGATGTTTGCTACAAGGGTTTCCTTAACAAACACTTGAAAAAGCCAATTAGTTACCAAGCTATCACAACTATTGTTAGTCGCATGTAAAGCTAGTGTTGCAACTTAATACGTTAGCTATGTAATTATCCATGGACGGAACTTGGGTGAATTTATTAGGAAGACTGAGTGCTATATCGGTTAATTTGAGAGAGCCAAAGTTGTATTTACTTTAAGCAAATATAAGTAAACCTCAAAGTTTTGGGAGGGTCGTGGTCTTCCCCGGTCTGCACTAAGGTCCGTCCATGTAATTATCTAAAACACATGTTTAAGGTCTTCCATCTTTTTCTTTTTAATTTTTTTGAACGGCGAAAGAAGATATGGAATTAAATACTAGCAAGGAGGTAGAAAATCAATTTTACAACAAATTAATACGAGATTTGATCGGTTTACTAATCTAATCTAATCGCAATGGGGTCACTTTTCTATCCCTGTGAAGTATCCAAGCGTGAGAAATGACCTTTATATCTTCTCCAAGTGATCTTTCCTCGGTGATTTAAGGTCAAAGAGTAACTCGTTCCTATATCTCCAAATAGTTCATATGGTTGTTTGAACAACAACTTTCAGGCCTTCGTTGTTTCATTGTTGTTGGCCGGATCCCCCCACATTAGTGATCAGAAGGTAAGTTTTTCTTTAAAAAAAATCATTTTAGAAATATAATTCAGATATTGCATATACCATACCACGAAAAGGGAGGGTTGCGCTTCTTTTTGTTTCTGTAATATGACAAAGTTAAGTAAAGATGGAATTATGAAGGATGGTTCTATAGTCTACATTTTTTGTTACTTTATGTATGATCTGCATTAGCCTGATTGATTTAGTTAAGGATTAACTGGAAGTAACTTTACTAATTTCTTGTAGTGTTACAAATATTGCTTGTTTGTCGGTATGTTGTTGGTATGGTGTATGATATCACCGGCCTAGCATCTTGCTACTTTTCTTTTTTTAATATAATTGCCGTTAAAATAATACCGTTATAATTACCAATATTGAATTCTTTTATGGTTCTATGACTTCCATGCATATTGGTAACTAGAAGCAAGGGTTGCAACCCGTTTGCATGGATATGCATTATCTTCTAATTCTTCACTGTTACACTAGTTAATTAAATGTTAACCTCGCAAAAACTAAAATAACTAGTAACACAACAAACCACAACTTCAGTTACATGGCGTTACAGAAACTGCTTTTGATTTTTAATAGATCTAGTAAACAAGATCCGATTTGAACTATTAGAATAACCGAACCACTACACCAAATAGGACGACGGGCGACGAGGTTTTTCGCGGGGACATAAATGTCCCCGCCGAAAGTCGCTAAACGACAAAAATGGTGCTGAGGTGGCACACAACCTCGCTGACCGTTTACTAGATTTTCAATGCACACTTTCGGCGGGGACATGTCCCCGCCAAAAGTAAGCACACTGTTTGCCAAATGCTGAGCTGGCACACAGACTTGCTGACCGTTTACTAAATTTTCAACGCTTTCTTTTGGCGGGGACATGTCCCCGCCGAAAGTGTATTATCATTTTTGGTCAAGTTTGACGAAAATAGTCCATCTAAATTGTACGCGGGAATTATTCCCGCTTTTACTTTTAACGGGGACATGTCCCCGCTAAAAGTTTATTATCATTTTTTGTCAAGTTTGACCAAAATAGTGCCTCTAAATTGTACGCGGGAATTTTTCCCGCTTTTACATTTAACGGGGACATGTCCCCGCTAAAAGTGTGTGCTCCAATTATTGTACCAAATTGCAACTTTGCCTGCCAAACT
>LBNU01020678.1:0-16937 GCA_014162995.1 Artemisia annua | reverse complement strand
GACATATTTTATTTATTGTCACACTTTCAACGGGGATACGTCCCCGCTGAAAGTGTACAACACTTTTTTTTATTGTCACATTTTCAACGGGGACATGTCCCCGCCAAAAACGTCGATGCCACGCTGGCATGTTTGACCAGACGAAACGATGTGGGACCCACAAGTCCCCGCGGAAAATGTGGTGCGTCCCCGCCAAAAGTTAACAGCGACAGGGTTTTGGCGGCAGACTTTCGGCGGGGAGATGTCCCCGCGGAAAGTCTTTGGCGGGGAGAGGTCCCCGCGGAAAGGGGGGTCTTGTCCCCGCCGAAAGTGGTTAACAGTGTAGTGAACCTAGCTAGAATGGCTAGCTTGAATGAATTCCTAGTAATCTCATTTTATTATTTTCACTAGGATCTTGCTTATTGCTGAATAAAACATTGCGCCCATTAAAAAATGTATGAAAACAAACACCGAGGGGTGGGCGTGTTTGTTTTGAGATTTAACAATGGGGGAACTAGAATAAGAGTGACGATGGCTGGTAAGTCCTATTCTTTCTCGCAATGATTGATTCTACGCCAACGACACTTCATACAACAAACTAAACACCACCAGCCAAGGGATAAATTAAAAGATATTACTTAGCACACGACACACATAGCAGACACACATGTGTGTGTATGTTTTGAAAATTAAATGCAAAAGAGTGAAGATTATATGTAAATGTCCACATTATAAGACAGCCACTAGAATTTACTTAGTTTATGGATTTTCATAAACAAGGATACTTATATTATTTTTGGGGTAGACTTCTTATCCACATAAAATTACAATTAAAGAATAGTGGATAAAAACTCTACCCTTAAATCACCCTAACTCACAACTCTCCAACATACAATATTGTGCACTTTCAATTTGAGCCATACACGAAATAGAAAATGATCCAATATAGAAAATAGGTGAACACGATTAATGGTGCTTAGGATCGGGTCCTCCAGGGCTCAGACGTGTTGGAGCATACCCGCTTCCCTGTTCCTTAGCGTCTCTAACTTCAAACCCTAATCCCATCACCTTCTGCTCAAACATGGCTCTAAAGGGTGCGGTTAGGCTCTTACTATGTTCAAGTTTCTCAACTAATGCTCTTGCATTCGTTTGTGAAAACAAAAGTAAGACAACACATACCAAAAGCTGCAATCTACCCATTTTTGTAGATATATGTGGCTGTTTGCTAAATGATCTTCCCTTATACCTATTTATAGCCATATATGTCATACGTAAGGTGTGCTGAAAAGCTCGAAAAAAAAAAAAAAAAAAAAACGTTAGTGACATAGATGTGGTTAAATAACAACGTTGGACCGGCCAGTAGAATGATGTAACACAACAAACAAATGTCAATGGAATCCTAAAGAATATTGATGTGCATTGTTTATAAAAGTGTCATCCAATCCTAGATTAAAGCACGCATATGAAGTGAAAGTCTACTCAGCTGGTATCCACTGGCTAGTTGACGTCCTCAAAGGATATAACTTAGATTCGAGTTGTTTTAGAGTTCATAGTCTTTAGTATGGCTATCTAATCGTTGAAAGGTTCGAAGGGGCAACTAGTACTAACCCACCCACTAATTAGTTTAACTCATTCTTTTTTAATAATTTAATCGTTAGCATGATTCACTTAGTTTAGCTCATTCTTTTTGAGTAATTTAATTGTTCGCATGATTCTCTTCTAATATTCAAATTGTTTCGAATCATTGTTTGTGATTTCAATGCTAACATAAAGATGCAGGAATCAGAGATTAACCGCCTATAGACAAAAGATCCAATATATTAACGGAAACGAAATGTAAACTCGGAGATTAGAAACCATGCGTACATACATGTGTGGTTAAGCTGATCAGCATCGAGCACCGCATCACCGCACTAGCCAGTCAATATTGTTGTTATTACAATAATGTTTATGGTTACTTATAGGATACATCTATACACTGTTTATATATGTCTCCGCAACATTTCCATTAAAACATAAAACCATATTACTCCGTATTATGTTTCAGTGTTAATCAACATTACTGACAGGCTGTGTACGTATTAAAAGCACGCATGAAACTGCGGTTGCATGCATGATTGTTTGATCATCAATTTATAAGTTATGGTTAGGTTTAGAATTGAATGAAGTTTTCGAGAACCCCTGTGCCAATTTTAGTGGGTTAATTATTAGTATTAGGGTTTAGGGTTTGCAGTTAGTAAATAGTTGTCTGCAAAAAAAGAAAAGTTTATATCAATAAGGGTTGATCAAACTTAATCACGCTGGTTCAGGGAATGAATAATGTTTAAGGATATAATATATTTTTTTGAATAGCATTTATTTGAATAAAACAAGCTAGCAAGGAGCTAGGAACGTAAAAAGAACTTTGGGCTATAATCAATCGATCAGTTGACAAATATGGTAACGAATTTGCGGGTTAGACGTGAACTCTTGGAAGGTTAAATGTTGCGGTCGACAACTTGTAACGACTGGCTACTATAACTAATCATTAGAGTTAAAAAGAAATTCTGTAAGTGAATATGCTCTAAGGTTTATAAATCCGAGTTAGGGTAATTAAGGTCAAGGTTTACAATATCAATTTTACTGCATATTAAGTTGTTAACCTTATTTTTATTTAGTTTGTTTTCTAACCATTGTTTCCTACTTTTAGTTAACTAATTAACAAAGTTTGATTCCTCCGCCACACAGGCTTAAGCTGGGTAAGGCTCACCCATATGGTGAGGTTAGCGGGCCACTTCAAGGTTGTTCCAAGTTGATTGAAGTTATTACTCTCGTATTTTTGTGATGATAGTTACAAACTTTTTACCACTTGGTTACAGGGACAGAACTCAGGGTTCTAGCGATATCACGGGACCCATGTAAAATTTGCTTCTTAGTGTTAAATTTCGGAAAAAGACACTCAAATCAAAATGCACCCGGTCCTAATGCATTGTGTTTCTGGTTATTCCTTAGTTAGTCCATCAATAAGTGAAAAGTGAACTTAGTTTTCACTAAACTCAGTCGTTTTAACGAAAAATCAACTTTAATGTTATGTTTTTCCTTATACTGTTAAAAAAAGGTGTGCACCAATTACTTTTGTGCTCCGATTTCGTCCTTACTTGGCTACCCTTAAGAGCGGCAACATATCACGTTAGTTTGAAAATTTCAACATATAAGTAGGCTAATCATACTAGAATAGTAGGGTACCCGCACGTTGCAGCGGCAGGTACCCTGAAATAAAAATTTTCGATAAATAATGTATTGTAGTTTATTATGTTCTTTTTGACAATAAATTTATGGATATCAACCAGCTGCCTAGCGCAGTTGGCCACCAGCTACCTTAGAAGCCTGGGCCCACCCATGTGATGTCTTGATCCAACAAAAGACGTGAGTTCGAATCCGTTCCACAGCATTGTTGGGTATTGGGTGAAGGTATTTCACAGGCATCAAACCTTTGCTGGGTAGGGTTGATGTGTACCATTATGGTACACAGGGTTGAGGTGTCCCTATCAATCTACACTTTTGATCCAAATTTACGGATATCAAGAATTTTGTATAGCCCGTGCCCGTTCGGGCTTGAACCCGTTGGCCCGTGCCTGTTCGGGCTCGAGCCCGTTTGATCCGCGCCCGTTCGGGCTCAAGCCCATTTGGCCCGTTGCCCGTTCGGGCTTGAATATTTGTATAATGTGCTTTATTATTTGTAGTAGTGAAATTTAATGCAGGAATTGTGTTTAATTGGTTGTACAATATGCTTGATAATTTGTATTTCTTATGTAAAGGGTGTTTTAATAACTGTATTAATTGTATCTATTGACCAGTTAAATAATTAACTACATTAAATAGCATTAATGTGGTGTTTTGTTGTACACTATGCTTCTTGTCTTGTACATCCGAAAATTATGTGTATTAAAGTGTTGTACACTATGTTTCTTTTCTTGTAATTAGTAGTAATTAATAACATTGACCACTTTAATAGCATTAATGTTGTAAGTCTGAAATTGCATCATGCTTATTTTGTTGTACACTATCCTTATTTTGTTGTAACTCTGAAAATTGGTTGCAGTTATTGTACCTTGTGCTTAAATGGTTGTAATTTTTGGTGAAGGGTGTTTTTAATAGCATTAGTGTTGTTTGATACAATTTTGGTCTTAAAATGACACCACGCTTTATTTTGTTTTACAATATGCTAACTTTGTTGTAATTCTGAAAATTGGGTGCATTAAAGTGTTGTAAACCATGCCTAATTTCTTGTAAGTCTTAAAATTTTGGAGAGAGAGTCAATCATGCTTTATATGTAGTATAGATTAATTGTAAAAACGAGGGATTATAATTAAGGTTCATTAAAGTTAAATATAATTGATTCAAGTATTTTGTTAATCTAATCATACATTGAGTGACAATTATCTAGGATCAGTGGTTTTTTCTTAAAAAAAAAAGGGCAAGTTATATACTCATATCCGGCATTTGTGCTTGAGTCAATTGACCCAAGTTCAAGTCCTATCTTTGGCATTTGCTTCAAATAGGTACTCACCTCCTCAAAACCTATGGGCACACTGGAGAGACTTTGTGGAATAAGAGCCCAAGCGTCCGAGTCTTGTCTCGTGCTCCTTCTAGTTGGTGCCCCACTAGGCCAGGAGAGTTGCCGGAGCTATTCCTTGTGGGGTGGACAATGGCTGGTGCCAAAAGGCACCCGGGGTCAGGGTGTTCCCGCCAATCTACACCTTTTGTAGAATATACTCATATCCGGCCGTTCTACATGAAGTGATGTATCTTGAAATATGAGTTGACGCAGTGCTATATAAAAATGGCTTTTGAAAACCCAATGGTTTTCAAGGGCTTTGGTAGAGTTTTTGAACCGTACCAAATAATGACGTCTCAAAAAATGAAAAAGTTTCTGGTACGGTTCTAGAACCGTATCAAATACGTTTTGTCAAAACTCTATTTTTTTATACATTTTTTTTAATAAACCATACCCGAATTCCTTTGTTTTAATATATTCAGAGTTCTTTTCTCTAACCTGTGTAACCAAACACATTGTACAAACAAAATCTAAACCATACACTTGAGAACAACCGAAACAATTCTATTTACACCAAACCCAAACAATGTCGAACAAACTTTAACATTTTATATATACACCAACAAGCACAACAATCTACAAGAAAATTGCGTGTTTATACCAACATCATAGATAAAAATGTTATACATTACAGCAATATGAACAACATAATCATGAAAACAAAGACCTCAATATTGATGGGCGGGCGTATGAAGAGGAGCAACCACACCCCTATAGAACTCGTTTAGCTTCGTAAGCACCACTCGGTCGATCTCAAATTGTTTTAGACGGCGTGTATTACTCCAAAGCTATAAAATAAAGGGTTTTGGCCGTACAATAGCAACAAACTTTTTCAAATGTACCGATTTAGTACGTGAACTATTTTTCGTGGCACTTGATGTAACAAACTTTCATGTTTTGTGCTAATTTACACCCTTAAACTTGTTTTACCCGAACCGGATAATTTTCTTTTTTTTCAATATTCACTGTAATTTCTATAATTTGCTGGTTCTTTAAACAATTAGGAAAATATAATATGTTCATCTCATTACCACATGCTCTACATAGTGAAATGCCATATCTACAAACATATTTCACAACAACACCAAACACAAAGCCCGCACTCTCAAGTTTAGTTAGCTATAGATTTTAGTCACTCAGATTCATCAAATTCATCTTGATTTTTGTCTTTCTTTTAAAGGTCGAAGAGTTAGAAGTCTCGACCTTGTATGAGATCTATCATCGTTTGCTCTTAGTTTTTGTAACCTTCAATTCGATTTTCCATTGTGTAACCCCTCGACTATCTTTGTGAAATAATAATGGCTAACATCTTCAAGCTTATTAGAACGTTCATACTTCATGAGAAAAGTTTAATGGAGATTCAATATTCTCTAAAAATTCAATGAACTAATCCTAGTCAACTATTTTTTGAACAAAACAAAATAAATAAATAAATAAACTTTCACCATTTTTTTTAAAAAATTAAATATGTCGCAAACCGTTTATCGTTACGCTAAAAGAATCATACAATCACGATGAGAATTAAATCATTTATCTATAGAGTGGCACTTCTATATACTTTCGAGGAACTTTTTTTCGACATTTTTTTGTAAGTATTGAAATTTACATCTGGAGAAATCACATGTGATTTGTTATTTTCAAATCATATGTGATTTTATGAAATCACATGTAATTTGTGAAATCACACGTGATTCTTAACATACAAATCATATGTAATTTTTCAAGACGCAAATTTTAACACCAAAACAAAACTCGAAAAAAAGTTCGTCTAAAGTATATCAAACTTATGTTTTAGGCTCAGTAGGAATTCCGACATATCGAACTTATGTTTTAGGAGAACTGACTGAAGCCACAAATAACTTCCATTTCACCATATGAGATCACTTAACAACATATGAGATCACTCCTTCTCTCTCCTTCTCTCTCCTCCAACAACTTTTCCCTCCACCATTTCACCATTAAAAAACCTTGAAATCATCAATTACACCTAATTCTGAACGTTAATTTCAAATCCAAACCGTGCATTTGATTTAGTTTTCAATTCCGCTTCTAGTGGTATGTTTTTCCCCAATTTTTGACCAGTTTCACCATAAAACCCAGTTAGTGATTTTGGCGCCAAAATTAGATTCTCTATTTTTTTGCCCTAATCTTCATAACATCGCCTTCTAAGTGTTAATTGATATGTTAATTATGATAATTAGTAATAATTGAGCAATTAAATGTCTGCAAAAAAAAATGAATTCGACGAGGAAGACTCGTATGCCTAATAGGTTCAAAGATACAGTTTGTTCGTTGAATAACATGAAGAAAGATGATGAAATTGGTACAAAGAAAGGTGGTAAAAGAAAAGCTAGGGTTAATAGTGATGGATTGAGGAAAGATGTTGATGTGTGCAGTTTGGGGGATAGAAAGGATGGTGATAGTAGTATTGGTACACCAGGGGAGAAAACTCCTGAGTTTTCCACGCAAACTGTTGATGTTCAAACACCTAAAAGCAATGTAAGTGAACCAACTTTACCTGTGAATGTACAGCCTGAGACTGTTAAAACTAGTAATGTTGAGGATAAGAATACTTTGCCTGTTAATGAACAAGTTTGTGGTGAAAAATTGGGTGATAAGTGTAAGCCTATTAGTGTGAATAGTCCTATTGTGTTAGATAAAAATGTGGCTGCTGAATCAAATGCTAAGGAGAAACAAAACACTAGGAACTTTGCTGAATTAGTTGCTAGTACTAATGATAAGATTAGCAATAAACTTGATTTTGTGCCACCTGATATTGATGAAAAAAGGGACTAGATTGTGATATTTAAAGAAGAATTAGTGATTGAAGGTTGTAAAAAATGGATGAGAACAGTATGTGGACATTTTGTGGGTACACACATGAGTTTGCCAGAAGTGAAGTATAATGTTAGAAGAATGTGGGGTAAGCATGGCCTTGAAAAAGTCTCTATGAATGATAATGGCTTCTTCTTTTTCAAATTTATAAGTGAGGAAAATATGCAGTTTATAATTGAAAATGGACCATGGCTTATTAACAATAAGCCCATGATTGTTCAAAAATGGGAGCCAGAAGTTAATATTGAGAAAATTGAGCCAAACGTGTTACCTATTTGGGTTAAACTTGTTAATGTACCAATGGAAGCTTGGACTCACAAGGGCATAAGTACTTTGGCTAGTTGCTTAGGTAAACCAGTCATTATGGATGCAATCACTACTAGAATGTGCTATCATTGTTCTGAAAGGTTTGGTTTTGCTAGAGTTCTTGTTGAAGTTAGTGCTAATCAGGAATGTAAAGATGAGATTAAGGTGCATTACTATGATTGTGAAAGAAAGAAAGTCAGGGATAAAACAGTTAAAGTAAAGTATCCATGGAAACCTGAGACTTGTAATCATTGCAAAGTGTTTGGACACAACATTGGCCAATGTACTAAAAGACCTAGAACAGAAGCAGAAGTTGAAATGAGAAAACAGGGGAAAAAGAATGATGGGGGAGAATGATGGATTCAAAAATGTGCAAAATCAGAAGAAAAAGATTAAGGCTAATAATAAGTATAAAAAAACAATGGGGTTTCAGTATAGACCTAAAGAGATCTCTAAAGTCAGTAAGGAAGTGATGAATGAAGGTAATAAGGGAGAAGATAATAAGCAAGAGGAACAGAATGGGGCAGATTTTGATAAAGGTAAAGGTGTTGATGAGGTGAAGAGCAAGAGTAATAGTCCTAGGACAGAGCAAAACAAAGATAAAGGGAAAGAGAAAGTATGGAGTATCAGTCCTGATAATATGGAAGCATTGAAAAGGAGTTCAAACAGATATAATGTCCTTCAGAATGAATACTCCACTGAATTTCCTACTTTGATTTCTCCTCAAAAGCAACAGGTGGTGGATCAGTTTATCAAGAAGAAAATTCAGCCTAACAAAGAAGTTTTACAGCAGTTGAGTAATGATATGAAGAGTTACTTTAAAGAAAATTGGAAAGAATCACCAACTGAGGAAGAAGTTAATAAGAATAAGAATCAAGAGAAAAATGTTGAAGAAGTGTTTGATGATTACTCTGATATAACCAGTTTTTTAACTAAAAATGAGGTAGTGAATGGTGGTAAGAATGTGCTGTTTGAAGGAGGAAGTGAAGGTTTTTTCAATGTATAAAATGGATATTAGTTGTAAAATAGCAGCTTGGAATGTTAGAGGGTTGGGGAAGAAAGTTAAAGAAGTTAAAGAATTGATCAGAGATGAAAAATTGAATGTATGTGCTGTTTTAGAGACTCATGTCAAAGAGGCAAGGTTAGTGATAATTGTATCAAGATTTTTGGCAATTGGCTATGGGCAACAAATTCTCAGTGGTCTCCTAGTGGTTGCAGAATCATGGTGGGATGGGACCAAGAGTATGTGCAGGTTATGGTTATTAATTGTACTAGTCAATCTATTTTTTGCCTAATTGAAGATGCTAATTCTAATTTGAAGGTATACTGTACATTTGTTTATGCTAAGAATGATGGTAGAGATAGAAGAATGTTATGGAAGGAGTTAGAAAATCATAAAAGAATTGTCAGCAATGATGCATGGTGCTTAATGGGGGACTTCAATGTTACTTTGAAATTGGATGAGCACAATGATGGTATGACCTCTTCTTCAATTGATATGCAGGAATTTCAAGAATGTATTACTAATATTGAGGTTGAAGACATAAACAGAATGGGATTTCATTTTACATGGACAAAGAGTCTTCTTAATCCTAAATGTGCTACTCTCAAGAAGTTGGATAGGGTGATGGGTAATAATACAATGATTCAAGATTATATTGAAGCTCATGCTTGTTTCCTCCCTTATGTAGTATCTGATCACAGTCCAGCCGTTCTTGTTATACCTAAATGCTTTGAGAAGAAAAAAAGGTCTTTTAGATTTTCAAACTATGTTGCTGATAAAAAAGAGTTTCTTCCATTGGTAAAAGAGGAATGGGGCAAAGATGTTCTGGGTTGTAAAATGTTCATCCTGGCTAAGAAAATGAAATCTCTCAAGAAAGGGTTGAAAAAGTTGAGTTGGAATAATGGTAATTTGTTTGAAAGAGTTAAAGATCTGAAAGAAAAGGTGAAGCAAATGCAAGCTAGGTTGGATAAAGATGTGCACAATAATGACCTGAGAATGGAAACTGTGGTTGTTTTGAAAGATTATAATGAAGCAGTTGTGGAAGAGGAAAAGTTACTAGCTCAATTAGCCAATGTTAAGCGGTTAAATGAAGGTGATAAAAACACTGCTTACTTTCATCAGGTTATAAAAGGGAAAAGGCATAGAAGTCATATTAACATTGTGTATGATGAAGAAGGAAAGAGATATGATGGCAAAGAAGTTCTTGTGCAGTTTGTGAAGCATTTTGAGAAGTTTCTTGGGACTAGTACCACTACTAGACAAATTGAGAATGCTGAGGAATTATTTAGGATTCAAGTGTCACAGAGTGAAGCAGAGAAGATGTGCTCAACTGTTAGTATTGATGAAATAAAACAGGCTCTTCAGAGTATAGATGAAAGCAAGGCCCCTGGGCCAGATGGTTACACAGCAAAGTTTTTCAAGTCTGCTTGGTCAGTGGTGGGTGATGATTTGTTTAATGCAGTTAAAGAATTTTTCAGTTCTGGAAAGATATTGGGAGAAATCAATGCTACTATTATTTCTCTGGTCCCTAAAGTCAAAACCCCATCAAAAGTGTCTGATTAAAGACCAATTGCTTGTTGCAATGTGGTCTATAAGCTAATCAGCAAAATCCTAACCAATAGATTGAAACATGTGTTGTGTAGAATTATTAGCCAAAATCAAAGTGCATTTATTCCTGGGAGAAGTATTACTGATAATATCCTACTCACTCAAGAACTCCTAAAAGGCTATGGAAGTAAGAATGGTAAGGAAAGGTGTGCTCTCAAAATTGATATTATGAAGGCATATGATACAGTAAGCTGGTCCTTTTTGGAAGATGTTCTGTTTGGATTTGGTGTTCCTAGTCAATTCATCAACTGGATCATGATTTGTATCAGGTTTGCTTCCTTCTCTATCTGTGTAAATGGTGAGAGTCATGGTTACTTTAAAGGGGGGAGGGGCTTGAGACAAGGTGACCCTATATCTCCATATTTGTTCACTATTGTAATGGAAGTTCTAACTTTGATGCTGCAAAGAAGAATCAATCAATCAGAAGTTATTAAGTACCATTAGGGATGTGATATTCTAAGAATTACTAGCTTATGCTTTGCTGATGATTTAATGATACTTTGTAATGGTGATCCTCAATCAGTAATGGTGATAAAACAAGCTTTGGATGAATTTAGTGGATGCTCTGGTCTTCACCCAAACATGGGTAAAAGTACATTGTTTTATAGCAACATAAGTGATGAAGTGAAAAATAGTATCTTGGATATTCTCCCATTCTCAGTTGGTAAGTTGCCAGTCAAGTACTTGGGAGTACCTCTTGTTTCTAAAAGATGAAGTGTTACTAATTGCAAGAACCTTGTGGAGAGAGTCAAGAACAGAATTAGTGATTGGAAGAACAAGTTCCTATCTTATGCAGGAAGGATGCAATTAATTGCTTCAATACTGGCTGCTATGCAAAATTATTGGGCAAATGTATTCTTTCTCCCCAAGACAATCACTAATGATATTGATAGATTGCTTAAAGATTTCTTATGGGGTCAAGGTGAAAAGGTCAAAGGAAAGGCAAAGATAGCATGGAAAAGCATTTGCAGGCCTAAAGAACAAGGTGGATTAGGTTTCAAATCACTGGATAAATGGAATACTGTTTTGATGGTCAAACACTTATGGAATGTTGCAAGCAAGAAGGATTCTTTGTGGGTAAAGTGGGTGAACATTTACAGGCTAAAAGATAGAAGTATTTGGGAGATAGAAATTGATAGAAGTGTAAGTTGGGGCTGGAATAAGCTGTTAAGCATTAGAGAGACTGTTAGACCTTTTATCATACACTGTTTGGGTAATGGCCAAGATACTAATGTGTGGCATGATACTTGGTGTGATGGTGGCCCCTTGGACAAGATTATTACTAGAAGAGAAATATTCAGTGCTGGTTTCTCAAATGGTGATACAGTTGATAAATTTAACAGTAATGGGCATCTAGTATTTCCAACTGAATGGTGTGCAAAATATCCTGTCATTAATGAAGCATCTAACAGATCTCTAATCTTTAACAAGAATGATGAAGTGAAGTGGATGCATAATAAGAAAACATTGATGAAGTTTAGGGTGAACAAAGCATGGAAAGATTTAAGGGGCCAAGTAGAAGACATACCCTGGTGTAAAGTTGTTTGGTTTGCTAATCTCATTCCCAAACATGCATTCATTCTATGGCTACTGATGCATGAGAGACTACCTACACAAGACAGAATCTTAAAGTGGCACCCTAATATGAACCTGAGTTGTCCACTATGTAATAATGGACATGATAGTCATGAGCACCTATTCTTCAACTGCAACTATTCTAGTTTGGTATCTAGTTGGTATGCCAAAAAATTAAGGGGAAAAGCAGAATACAATGTGTGAATACTACCTGGAAGGAGATACTTGAGGAACTCATTATACTGCCAAATGAGAAAAGTATTTGGAGTATTATTAAAAAGTTAGTATATGCTGCTAGTGTTTACATGTTGTGGCAAGAAAGAAATAGAAGACTGTTCCAAAATTGCAGAAGAACATGGGAGGAAACTTGCACTATTATTGAAAGTAATGTAAAGCTCAAACTTTGTGAACTTAAAGTGGTAAAGACTGATCAAGTTCAAGAAGCTTTTGATGCTTGGGAGGTAAAGCTAGTATAACTGAATGAGGAAGGTATAGTGTCAAGAATGAATGAGTATGAAGATGGTAATTCTGTCATAAAACACTGCCTCTAAAAGGAGTGTTTGGGATAAGCTTTCACACCTAGACAGAGTATATGCAGGTCACTACAGTGGAGCAATTCCTTGTACCTTGGAGTTTCTCTGATATGACTGTACCTCTCTAGTATCCATATGCTTCCTTTTGGCCTTGGGAGGGAAGGGCAAGTATATGGTGAAAGAAGGAGGTCTACATTGGAGAGATGTACCATAAAGTAGGGTTATCCACTGTGAAGGGTAAGTGACTTGGGTGGGTGGTGTATGATGAGTGGAATAGAGAGGTGTGCAAGATGAACCTTCTTGGTCCACTCAATACACCACTACAGGAGGAAAGGGTTGGTCATCATTGAGGGTGTGTGTTTCCATGCAACTGAAGCCTTTCTAGAGAAGGAAATGTAGGTTGTATTGGAAGAACCCCCCAATGGATGGGTTATGGGTTCCTAGTGAAGCCACACACCTTATCTATCTTAGCCATTGTGGGTGCTGGTTGAATGGTTTTGATGGATAGGTGATGTGGAAATGTAGCTAGATGGTAGGTGCATTTTGAGGTGAATCTTGAGGAAAAATGGCATGGTTCTTGTTATAGTGCAGTTTTACCTTGGTTGATGATTATTTTGGATCTGTGAATGGTATGTCCTACTGGTGAATGTAGCTAGAATGGTATGTCCTACTTGTGAATTTACTGGATGCAGTTGGTCTGTGGTCTAGTTATTGGATAGCATAGATTGGAAAGTTTGTTGTTTCTGTTTGAATTCCACTGGATGAAGTGTGTTTCATGCCAGGTTGGTTATGGTCTTGTAAAGCTATTATTGTTGATATTAATATAATGATTCACCCTTTGCACAAAAAAAAAGTATATCAAAATACCCGTCTACTGAAAGATTTAAAAAGAAATTCGTCGCGATGGTGTATTTTCTGTTGCTAACGATTTACCATTTGTAAGATATTTTATTTTTAGAAAAAATGTGAAAAACAGTTTTTTTTTTTTTTTTTTTTTTTNAAAATTGATGGCTAAAATTGATTCTTTGGATTATGAAGAATATGAGATCTATATTCATCTCACCTCCATCTATACTTCTATACTACTATATAAAGCATTTAAGTTGTGGGTTTCTCCAAAAATTAAGATAAGGAGCTCCAATCATAGAGTGACATGTGTCACTTCTCAACTAAAAATTCACCTTTATTTTGAAATTGAAATAACTTTTTATCCATTTATTATTTTTATGATCTAATTTCACCATATTTTCTAAAATTTTGTGCTCTTTAATTCAACATCCATTTTGATATGTTTATATGAGTTTTTAGTTTTTACATTTTTAGTGGGTTTATTTTATTTTGATTCAAAATTTTACAACTTTAACTTTTATTTCAATCAATACAATCTTAATTCGTCAAAATCATATACTTTTGGAGAGAGTGTTTGATGGGTAAGAGATTGCGAGGGTCTTTCTATATGTGGAATAATGATGTCATGGGAGAGCTACGGGAAACCCAAGCAAACACATACAACTAAAACATATACATTCGGAGTGTTGTGAAACGAATTCACTAAGCGGGTAGGGAATTGTAAGGAGAGTTAGGCTAGCAATCCATTTAATATATTTATAATATTAACTATATTTATCGCCGCCGCTGTGCGCGGGTATCCAACTAGTACTTCATAAGGTAACAATGTGCGAAACCATGAACCAACTTAAAGTTGTGGCTTTATATGCGAAGAGAAGTACAATGAAATAAGTAAAGGGGCCGATGTGGGGTGGGCTCACCTTTTCATTCCTTCCATTTGCACTTTTGCACCGTAACTGCGTAACATAACCAGATATCCAACAAGAAACTGAGGAAGACACAATGCCATAACATAAATCAACTACCACCTAGGTTCCACATTAGATTTGGCTCTCGGGTTTCTGATTCTCTACCACCTAAACAAGAGCAGGATACACTGAAACAGTGAAACTCAACTTCCATTGCATCTGATGTGCAAATCGTTGTTCTTTCTTGGAATTGCTTTCAGTTCGACTAACTAAATATTGAAACGTATTTAGATTTTTCAAGAACTAACAAGAGTTGCTACAAAATCGATTTAGGTTGTGTTATGTTTCCATCGGAATCTTTATTAACTTTGCATTGAATTCTATTAATAGAAGATGGTTTTATTTAAAAGTGCACAATATCAATCTTAATAATTTTGGGACCTTTTATCGTTTATCTAGTTTACATACGTTTCAGGGAAATTTACACCTCGAAACTGAATTTAGAAGAGAACAACACAGAAAACACGTTAGGACCGTCACTGCTTCCACATGATGCTCAAAAGCTTCACCCAGTATCCCCTTCTAAGTTAAATGATACACCAGCTCATTTAGAGTCCTTGGTTTAACATATTTCATGTTTTTAACTTCCAATTTTATGTGAAATCCACTTCAATTGATCCTTTAGAGTAGTTATTATGTCATAGTAAAGAGCTGGTAAACAATTAAAACAAATGAAACATGCTTAAAGCATTTTACAAGTTGTTGGTAAGGTCGATGTCTCGATGATAACCTTTGTCACCTCTCTAATTACGAGTATTCCTGGTTTACCAACTATCCAGCTCGACCAACAACCACACTAAATTGCCACCTCTAATCGCAAGTCACTATGATAACCAGTGTTCTAAAAGGCGCGCTCGCCGCCACGAAATGGACCATGGCGGCTGCTCTAGGCGTGGCGTGGAAAAAGGCGAGAAAAGGCGGGAAAAGGCGCGCCATTTGGTAAGGCGTGGCGAGCCTTTTTGAACCATTTTTTTTTAAATAATTATTTTGAACCAGTATTTGGAATTTGGGATATTTCGTATTTGGGCCTGGTAAATATATAATAAGTATTAGTCTAAATGTCTAATATAGTAGTATAAATGTATATGAAATATGATACTATAACATAAATGATAAATCTATAAATATTTTTTTGCCGCCTTACTCACGCCTTAAAGAACGCCATGGCTACGCCATGACTCGTAAGGTATGAGGCGTAACCATGCCGCCACGCCACGCCTCACGCCATTTATAACCTTGATGATAACCATAGTCATATGTCCAATATTCCAATTAACATATTTCTCTTACCAGCAAACTAGTTTAGCTAAAATACCAAACACATTACAAAAATTGCTTAAAATTACAAGCATTTGACTATGCCAAATTAACTCTCTTGACATCACCAAATAGCAAGAGTGAAAGGGAAAAACTAAAGAAACAAAATGCCATCTAAAGAAAATTTAACCAAAGTAAATGGATGATAGCATAACACCAACACCATACCCACACAGTTCCATATGCAACATTATTTCCGTTACTTGTAAGATCTGCAGTTGATGTCCCTCCTCCTACTGCTGCTGTTCCATTTGAACTCTTACCTTCCATACTGCAATTTCCAATACAAAGTTAATTTACCGGTGTAAGGATGCAAGTTTTCAAAGTAACTATTACAGATTTAGGAAGATGAGTTAGATTATTAAAGCTAATGATTGTCAGGTAATTATACAGTTATCTTTTACGTGTTTATCTAACTATGATCATTTTAGCGTTAATAATTGAAAACTCAAAATCTTTCAATAACTTTTTTTTCCCACCACTCCTGTTATTATGACTTGGACCTGCAATACTCGCATGAAGGGGGCGTTTGGCATTGTGTTTTAAAGGGGTAAATTAATACAGTAAGGAACAATCAAAACAAAACAGGCGAAAGATAGTGTTCGAATATGCTTATTTGAGCGTTTGGCATATTCAAATTAAGTAAGCATTTTCGTGTAGAATGAGTCATAAATAATCATATAATCAGAGTAAGTTTAAATCAGTTTTAGTGCAGCGACTATATATTTATTATTTGACCCACAAATAATCAAAAGTCAATCAATTCTACCTCAGTCAAACACTAGAAAATCAGTCTCAACCACCTAAAATCACAATGCCAAGGAAATCACTTTCGACTTGCAATACCAAACACCCCGCAATGCACATATTCTTCGCCGATGACAATCTTTCGACTTTCAAAATGCTTCTCTAGAATCTTAACATTCAATTTCATTACTACAATGGTCAGAAATGACACTTAACTTATTTTACCAGGGTGCAGGATTACTCCCTGGTAAAATAAGTAACAAAACTAGGGGCTGAGCCAGAAAGTTACGGTCGAGGAGGCAAACTTTGATCATTTTTAGAAACTACACTACAAATTGGTCCGTCAAGGGCAAATTACAAAAAATAGTCGGATATTTTAAAATTTTTACACTACAATTTTTTTCTCTGGGGGCACGTGCCCACCCTGCCCCCCTCTTGTCTCCGCCTCTAAACCAAACTGTTGCCTATTACAATGTTTCGTTTTTAAGATTAGGGGCGCTTGCCATTGCTTCCTTCCCTAAACAACTTTTATAATTAACCGTAAAGCAAATAGCCATTCTGCCTTGCTCATCCACAAATACATTTTAGCCTGATTACAAAACACTTTTTCATATTCAACA
>LBNU01020677.1:40117-54684 GCA_014162995.1 Artemisia annua | reverse complement strand
ACTTGTACTAGCAGAATATCATTCTTGTCTTTCTTGATGAACAAAGTTTGATCCACTCTTCCTCTATGAAACCCATGACGAATGAGATAAGTTGTTAAGGTTTCATACCATTTTCTTGGAGCCTGATGCAAGCCATATAATGCCTTGACTACCCTGTACACTTTGTTTGGATAATCAGGATCTTCAAAACCTGGAGGTTGTGACACATATACCTCCTCATCAATTTGCCCATATCACATTCTCAAGAGGATGTGATTTATGAATTGTGGTATGGGGAGTTTGAGGAATTGTAATCTCTGTTGGCATATTTGAGATTTCAACATCATTGGCTTGAGCTTCCATATTAACTGGAGTTGGAATTTCCACCTCTGTTGCTGCAGTGGAATCCTTTGGCATAGCAGTGGAATCTGAATTTCCACTGCTTTCAGGATTTTCAACATCATTACTACTAGTATCCTGAGCAGCTCCAGTCTTTGCAACATCATTTGCATCTGTATAGTCCCACATAGGTAGTATGAATTCATCTTGATCCTCCTCTTGATCCTTGCTTGTTTCATCATAATCAACAAACTCTTCTGAACCTGCAAAATCATAAGTAGATGTACCTGTAGAGATAGGCACATAATTCATAGTATTGGTTAGAGTATCAAGATCAAATAGCTTCTCTGGACCATATCCCTGTTTGTTCACTTTGTTTTCTAGGAACTCAGCATGCAAATTTTCCTCTATCTTTTGGGTTCTAAGGTTGAATACTCTAAAGGCTTTGCTAACCATAGAATACCCAACAAGATACCCTTCATCAGACTTCTCTTCAAATTTACCCAGATGATCAATGGTATTGAGAATAGTAACATGACATCCAAATGGTCTCATGAAATCTAGAATAGGGGGTCTCCCTCTAAATAACTCATAAGGTGTCTTATTCTTTGTTTTCACTACTAAAACCCTGTTTTGTACATAACAAGCAGTGTTAACTGCTTCAGCCCAAAAAGTGATTGGCAATTTTGAATCTGCCAACATGGTTCTAGCAGCCTCTATTAGTGTTCTATTCCTCCTCTCAGCAACACCATTTTGTTGAGGAGTTCTAGCTACACTAAACTCTCTCTTAATACCCTTATCTCTGCAAAAATCATCCATAACTCTATTCTTAAACTCTGTCCCATTGTCACACCTAATGACTTTAACTTTCAAATCATTTTGGTTTTCCACTTCTGTAATAAAGATCTTAAGAATGCTAGTAGTTTCATCCTTAGTTTTAAGAAAGAAAACCCATGTGAACCTACTAAAGTCATCAGTCACAACAAGACAATATTTCTTGAGATTAATGCTGCTCACAGATGTAGGACCAAACAAGTCCATATGTAACATTTGAAGTGGGTGAGCAATAGAGTTAACCAACTTAGACCTGCAAGAAGCTCTGTGTTGTTTCCCTTTAAGACAAGCAACACAGGTTTGATCATTTTCAAATCTTTTCTGAGGCAAGCCTCTTACCAAACCATCTTTAACAATCTTATTAATGGTTTTGAAATTAATATGACCAAGTCTTCTATGCCATAGCATGGATTCATCCACTGTGGCCTTTGCAAGCAAGCAAGTATAATCATTTTTAGCAACAATGTTGTTCATATCAAAGCTATATAAATTGCCTTTTCTAGGGATTTTAAGAAGAATCTGACTCTCATCAGGCATCTTGAAATCCTTAGAAAGGACATAGCACATTTCTTCAGTAAAAAGAACATTGTTTTTCTTGTCACACATCTGTGACACACTAAAAAGATTATACTTAAGCTCTTTCACATAGTACACAGGTTCAAAATCCAAGTTACCAGTTTTAATAACACCTTTACCAGTAACTTTACCATTAACTCCTCCTCCAAAGCTGACATTTTGTCCATCAAAAGATTCAAAGTTTGATAAATAGGACAAGTTGCCAGTCATGTGCCTTGAACATCCACTATCTGAAATTCCTTGATCTGACCTTTTTGCCCTTGGATGTTTCTGCACATAGAAAGAAAGAAGTTAGTTTCTTTTGGAGACCCAAGCCATGATTGACTTGGATCTGCCTCGTGTATCAATATAGTTAAATCTATCAAAGGTCATTGATACACCATTGGGATTGGTTGTAGTGTTTATTCCTTTAGGTTTCCATTCCCAACGTGCTGAGGCCTTCACAGCATTTCCCATGTTCCCCTTTTTCTTATTTACAACATTAACAGTGGGAACATTTGAAGTAGCAGTGGAAACTGCTTGTGTAGATTTTGGCACCCACTGTTGTTTAGGTTGAGCCTTTTTGTTGTAAAGAGAACTTTTATCTGTTTGTGCAGATTTAACAAAAGTAGTTTTTGGCTTTGCACTTGAAACAGATGACTTAGTAAAAGCAGTGTTAACAGTTTTAGCAGTGGAAAAACTTTGAGGTCCACTTTTCAAAAGTACTGCTCTTGGGATCATGTTGCTGTGTGAATTAGGGTGAGTTTGATTATTAAACTTGTTTGTGGTCACCCTATTCTTCCCATAAAATTCCCTTCTCCCACCATTAGAACCACACTTAGCATGTAAATGATTAAAATCACCACAAGTATAACATGCCTTGTTGTTCATCACAAAATCACTACCTAGTTGTTGAGATTTGACATGATTCCAACTCCTCTGGTTACCCCTAGGAGTTGATGACCTTTTTCTATACATCTCAGCATACTTTACAGTTTGTCTAGGTTTGTTTACTTGTTTCCTAGCTTCTTCTGTATTAGTATTAACAACCTGTGGGATGGGTTTCTCAACACTGTTTTTAACATTTTCATCTATAACAGATGAATCACTAGCACTCTCAAAAACATCAGTGTCCTGCTTAATCTCTACCTCACTTTTAACAAATTTGGGAGGGCCATATTCAAGTATAGGTTCTTGAAAATCCTCTATGCCTGTATGTGCTAAATCTATGCCTGGAGGTGCTGGAACACCTCTAAGTGGTGGAGGTACAGTGTTGTATCCTAAACCAGACTTAGCCTTATTAGTTATTTGAGCATCCCAAATCTTTTCAATAGACTTAGATTGATAAAACAAGGTGTCAACAGATAAATTTACATTTTCATTCACCTTTTTAAGTCTTTCAACCTCTTCTTTCAAAGCCTCATTTACTGCTATCTTATGATCTAACTCTCTTTTAATGACAATCATATCATCACTGAATTTAGATTCATTTTCCCTATAATGCTCTAGTTGTTTTTCTAACACAGATATGCCTCTCCTAAGATTTGACACAGTATAATTAGCAGCAAACAACTCTGTTCTTTGACTCTCACATAATTCATTAAGCCTTTCACATTCTCTAGTTGCCCTACATGTTTTAGAACAATTTTCAAAATTTTGTACCTCAGAGTCAGAGAGAGCCATGAGAGCATGTTCTGTAGCAATGAAACCAGCTTCTGTAGATTGGTCTTCATCAACATCAGCCATGAAACTCCAATCATAGCTTACACCATCAATTGCCAACATTGCCTTTGGTTCTTCCACTGTTGGCTCTTTCTTCTGCTTATACCAAGTGGATCTGTTATCCTGCTTCCTTGGTCTTCTGCATTCCCTAGCAAAATGTCCCAACTTGTGACAGTTGAAACACTCCACTTTCTTCTTATCAAACCCTGCAGTTTCACTTCCATTAATGTGGATTGGCTTGCCAGTCTTCTTGAAAAACTTCCTAGCTCTCATGCTAAGAAGAGCTATTTGCCATTTTATGTCCATCTCTTCTAAGTCATCATCATCAATTTGCTCTATGTCTTCATGAGTCAATATAGAGCCATTCACTTGAGTAGAGATGAATGCATAAAAGGTGGGATCACCTATACCAGCAACCTTCTTTTTAGAACCTGCAGTGGTAACAAGAGCATTACCAGTGAAAACAGTTGAACCAGCAGTGGCAAGTTCATCATCACTATCAGCTTCACTGTCAACAGTGTCAATTGAAGTTGACATCAATGCCAAGCTACTTGAACTTGAACCTAGCTTTCCTACCTTCTTTAACCTTTGCTCAATTAGCTTGAAATTATTATATAGATCATTGAGCTTCATAGTTTCAATTTCAGGTTTGTTTTCCCACACTGTAACATTAGTGTGAAACTCAGCAGGCAAACTTCTTAGAAACTTCAAGTTGAGGTCTTCCCTTTCCACCTCAATTCCAAACACAGTCAATTGAGTAACCAATTTCTGTAGTTTGGTGAATATGCTGTCAAGAGATTCATTGCTTGAAGCAGAGAAATTTTCATAGCTTTGCTTCAACAATGTCTTCTGTGTCTTCTTAGTAGCATCATTGCCACCAAACACTGAACAGATCTCTTCAAAAAGTTCTTTTGCAGTTTTGAACTTTGTGAATGCTATTATTTGATCTTTTGGAAGAGTCATAAGCAATGAACTTCTGGCTTTCAGATCATTCTTTCTTTGGGTCCTTTCATCTGTTGTAGTAGGCACAGAAATTGTTGTAACATCTTTATCTCCAATCTTCTCAGTCTTTGATTGAGGTTTGAAGGAATCACCATTTAAGATGACTTCCCACAAAGCATAGTCTGACATGAGAAAGTATTGCTCTATCATGATCCTCCACATCTCAAACTCATTAAGTTTGAGTTTGGGAAGTCTTGGAACATTTGACTGATTGTTTTCCATCTCCATCTTTGAGTGAGTGAGTTAAGCTTCTTCTTGGATCTTCTAAATCAAAGTATCAGAACCTGGCTCTGATACCACTTGATGGATCTAAACACACACCTTGTGTTGTTGATACTTTGAGTAATATTATTAAGCACGCGGAATTTACTTAACAACACTTAGAAGACAGTTTATATGATGTATTGTGAGTGAGTATAGTTGTATGTAACACAAAGCTTCAATATTATTAATGATAATAATACGAGTGATCTTAGCTATCACTAGGGTTACACCTTGAAGCTCTCTAGAATAATTCGTACCTATGATCATGACCTAGGATCTCCTTTTATAGCACAAGGAGTCCTTTACAAGATAAGTATAATGCTATCTAAATAGAATATTCACAAGATCTATTCTATACTTATCTATACACGAATACATAACAGTTATCTAGTAAGCAGTGGTAATAATATGTACTAGCAGTGGTAATGAGTTTCCACTGCTAGTGCATTCTTCAGCAGTGTCTTCCACAAGCCTATCAGTGGTAACTGTTAGCTTTATTCCCAACACATAAGAATACAACTTAGTTTTTATAAAGTTTACATGTTATACAAACTTTTCAAAAATTATTCTAAGTGTGATCTCGATAACTTGTAAATCTGTGTTTTCGATAATTCTCCAATTCAGTGATCTCGATAACATTTGCATTGAGTGTTCTCGATAACTTTCAAACTGAAAGATCTCGATAACTAGTCAGACAAATGTTCTCGATAACTTGAATCCAATGATCTCGATAAGACAGTTTTCCATGATCTCGATAAATCAGGGATTTCGAAAACTCAAGGATCTCGACAACATTTATTGAAAGATCTCGATAAGTTATAAAAAGATCTCGATAACATCTGTTATGAGGTTTATCGATA
The DNA here is from genome assembly GCA_014162995.1 of Artemisia annua. Classification (NCBI taxonomy): domain Eukaryota; kingdom Viridiplantae; phylum Streptophyta; class Magnoliopsida; order Asterales; family Asteraceae; genus Artemisia; species Artemisia annua. Next base: position 49,129 of record LBNU01020677.1, on the reverse strand, counting down.
ACTTATCGAATGATTTCGATAAATGTTCTCGATAAAGATCACTTTTGTCGAAAATTCTTATACAAGAATTTTCGAGATTACACGTTGACGTACGTTTGGGTTATATTGTTGTTTCCTTGAGTGAACCTGATGACAATAAGCACATAAACAATGTTAAAAAACACAAACATCAAACATACGCATGTTTTCAAAAACTTGTATAAACCCTAAATTATCTAGATTATAAGATAAGTTGAATCATGTTGTTCTATTACTGATTTCATACAATTCAAGCATATACAAACATGATATGAGCACTGAATTAGAACAAACAACAACACATTTGAAAATACCCAAATATTCGAAACCCTAAGAACATCTAGATTCAACCATACATGAAATTGTAACAATTCAAGCATACTGATATGTTCCTAAGATCCTAACATACTATTCCCACCACTAATAACAAACAAAACATTACTAACTCTCAAGAACACAACACATCAAGAACTAGGGACATCGAGAATCATTACTACATGTTATAGGTAAAGATTAGAGCATGGAAATATGATAAGGACAGTTAAAAACACAAAAGCCCTATGTCTAATCATCCTAAACAACACAAATTAGTGATCTCTATAGTCTATGCAACCCTAGAACTCGAAATCAATCCTACGCAAAATCTAACCATTAACTTTTTGATTCCATGAAAACCCTATGTTAGAATGGCATAAAGATCATGAAATGACTTACGTTTTGATGATTCAAAGGATAGATTAGCAGGTTTGATTTGAGCCGTGTGATGTTAAAGAGAGAAAATTGTTTTTGTTTTTTGATAATTATGAAAAAAACGGGGGGGGGGGTGAATAGTTGGGGGAGAAATATTTGAAATTTTCACAACTTGACGGATTTGGTCCCTTAACTACATGTTTTCTATAATAAGTCCTAAGTAAAAGTTTAAACGGTTAAACTAACGACTTATGGCAACAATAACTTCTAAGGCATATCCTAATAGGAAGAAATGTCAAATTTAATTGACGTAACTGTAATACGTGAATTACCACCAAAATTAAAAGCAAAAAGTCTTTTGTTTTTAAACAAGATGCAAGTGCACGTCTTTGAGTAAAATTGAGAAATTTTGACGAACATTCTCCCCCTCAACATTTGGTCGTAAAAATATGGAAAATTTTGAGAGACCAAAGTGTTGAACGAGATCGTGTGCTTGCATTTGTGAACAAAATGAAATAAAAGTACGAAACGAAATGAAAGAAAATCTTTTTGTTGTTTTTATGGTTTTTCAATTTTTTCTTTTGTTTTTGAATAAATATTTACAAAAGATATTTTTGGTGTTTGACTCCATTAATTGTTTTCCAGAAGAGATTTTAAATCATCTGGAGTCAAACAACGCATACCAATTCGGTGAACGAGTTCAGTAAACCTAGCCGGTGGTAAAGGTTTAGTGAACAAGTCTGCCAATTGGTATTCGGTACCCACGAAGTATAACTCTACTGTACCCTTCTCGACATGCTCCTTGATGAAATGATATCGGAGATCGATGTGCTTAGACTTGGAATGTAGAACCGTGTTGCAGGAAATAGCAATGGCACTTTTTGAGTCACAGTACATCGGAATCTTCTCGAATGAGTAGCCATAGTCCATCAGCTGCGTACGCATCCAAATGATTTGAGCACAGCAGGCAGCCATAGCCACATATTCTGATTCAGTAGATGAGAGTGAAGTGCAGTCCTGCTTCTTAGATTGCCAAGACACAAGCTTGTCTCCAAGAAACTGTAAACCACCAGAAGTACTTTTTCGTGTATCCATACACCCTGCATGATCAGCGTCTGAAAAAGCAATTAGTTCAAAACCAGAATCCTTCGGATACCAGATCCCCATGTTAATGGTTCCTTTCACGTATCGAAGGATTCGTTTAGCCTCATTGAGGTGACGTTCAGTAGGACGCGACTGATAGCGAGAGCACATAAACACAGCAAATACAATATCCGGTCTGCTAGCAGTTAGATACATGAGCGACCCAATAATACTTCGGTATTTTGTGGGGTCTACCATTTTCCCATGTAAATCCGCATCTAACTTAGTTGTGTTTGACATTGGGGTATTGTATGTGTCACAACTGGTCATTCCATGTTTCTTTATTATTTCAAGAGCATATTTTGATTGACTTAGGAAAATACCAGAGGAGATTGATGAACTTGTAATCCTAGAAAGAACGTAAGTTCACCCATCATTGACATTTCAAAATTTAGTTTCATTAATTTTGCAAAAGCATTAGAATACTTTTTGTTAGTAGATGCAAAAATAATGTCGTCTACATAAATTTGTATGATTAAAACGTCTTCCCCGTGTCTTTGGATAAATAAAGTTGGGTCTATCAAACCTTTGGTAAAACCATTAGCAAGTAAGAAAGCAGTAAGTTTGTCATACCATGCCCTGGGGGCTTGTTTGAGACCGTAGAGAGCCTTCTTAAGTCGATAGACATGGTTAGGATGCTCTGGGTCTACAAATCCTTTCGGCTGACTGACGTATACCTCCTCACGTAATTGACCATTCAGAAATGTCGTTTTGACGTCCATTTGGTACACGATCATGTTTTTGTGAGCAGCGTATGCCAGATAAATCCGTACAGCTTCAAGTCTAGCCACGGGTGCGAAAGATTCTTCAAAGTCGATGCCTTCTTCCTGACTATAACCTTTAGCTACCAATCGGGATTTGTTGCGTATGACATTACCTTCTGCGTCCAACTTATTCTTCCATATCCATTTAAGTCCAATCACATAAACTCCATCCGGCCTTTCAACTAATTCCCAGACTTCGAGTCTTTTGAATTGGTCGAATTCCTCTTGCATAGACTCAATCCAATTATCATTTGTCATTGCTTCCTTGATGCTTTTCGGTTCGGCATGAGAGATGGTGAGTGCATACATGCAGTGTTCGGCATCGGAGTGAAGTTTCTGTCGAGTCATCACTGGAGCTTGGGGATGACCAATAATGTTAACAATTGGGTGATCACGTGTCCAATGATGTGTTGAAGGGTGAGGGTTATGGAACTGCTGCACATTAGTCGATTCCAAGTCCCGTGTTGACGACTCTGGAATATCGGAAAGGTTGGGAGTCGGTGCAAACGGATTAAAGAATGCATTGGGATCGTAATTTGCAGGTTCGGGTACTTCAAGTTGATTCAGATCTTCAGGTGCATTGTATGAGTTGGAGTCTGTCTGTTCATCTGCTGTTGGTGAATCTGTTGGAGGTGCATCAGTTTCTACAGTAGTTGTAGTAACGGGTGTATCAGGCACTGGAATAGTGGCAGTTTGAGCAGCGGAATCGGTGGATACATTTTGTGCACGAATCTCAAAAGAGTCATCAAACAGTGGAGTGAACAGCGTTTCCAATTCTTGACGGGTTAAAGGTAAAGGTGCATCTGAACGATCTGGGAAATTTAAACGGTTAAGTTCGGGTCCTAAGCTGTTGCGCTCAGAAGCCATATCAGTGAGCTCATCAAAATTAGCGTGTATAGTCTCTTGAATCTCTCTGGTCCGACGGTTGTATATCCGAAACCCCTTAGAATTTTCACAATAACCAATAAAGATTCCTACATCAGCCTTAGCTTTAAGCTTTCCAAAGTCATCACGATCGTTGTTCGGGTAACATAGTGCACCAAAGACATGAAGGTGTTGAACATTGGGCTTACGTTTGTGGACAAGTTCATATGGTGTGCGATTGTGTCGTTTGTTGATCATACATCGATTCTGGGTATAACATGCTGTTGAGACGGCCTCTGCCCAAAGATAGTCTGGTAGTTGTGCATTGATCAGCATTGTGCGGGCGGCTTCCACTAAAGTACGGTTTCGTCTTTCGACCACGCCATTTTGTTCGGGAGTCCGAGCAATAGATGTTTGATGAACAATACCTACCTTCTCAAAATAATCCCGAAGGGTTTGATTCTTGAATTCAGTTCCATTGTCTGTTCTGACGATTCTGACGGTGTTTCTAAGCTGAACTTGAATTTTGGTGAGAAAAGTGACTATCATGGATGGAGCTTGGTCTTTAGTACGAAGAAAGTAGACCCAAGTCCATTTTGAGAAGTCGTCTACTATGACAAGAATGTAACGTTTCCCGTTGATCGTTTGTACTCTCATTGGTCCGCACAAATCCATATGTAATAGCTGAAGAACATGATCCGTACTGGGTTCTTGTTTTGAAGCAAGATGTGCACGTTTGCTCTTCCCTTGTTCACAAGCAGGACAAAGGTGATCTTTAGCGTATCTGAATCTGGGGAGTCCTTCAACCAATTTGTGTCGAGCCAGATCAGTCATGGTTTTGAAGTTGAGATGTGACATTCGTTTATGCCATAACCATGATTTTGTAGATTCGGCCTTAGAAAGTAAGCAGATGGGAGAGGAAGCAATCATATCAGACATTGAAATGGTATAAAGACTGTTGCTGCGAGTGCCGGACATTAGATCGTTCCCTTGTAGATCACGTACGAAACAAGTTTTCTCCCTGAATGCAACTTCTAAGTCACCGTCACAAAACTGACCGACTGAAAAGAGATTGTGACCAAGACCTTCAACATAGTATACACGGCTGATTTCAATATTCCCACTGACATAATCTCCATACCCCATAATAGCAGCGAAGTGATCATTCCCGAATCTGACAGTACCAATGAACTTTGATACAAAGTTTCTTAACAGTTTGAGATCGCCTGTCATATGTCGGGTACATCCGCTATCAACAATCCAGAGAATGATTTGCACCACCTGCATCACACGAAGGAGACGACGATGGCACAATGGTAAGGGTGGAACCCGATGAAGTAGTGGGTTCCGGTTGGTTAGAAACACATGATATAACAACTTTAGGAATCCAAGCAAAATTATGCATCTTAGTTAACCAACGCTGCCACTTCCAACTAGATTGCGCTTTCTTCTTAGTGAATTCGCTAAGTGAAGGCAAGTTCTTAGGATTGCTGGGCTTAACTACAGGGGTAGCAACTACATCCTCAGAAACTACAGGGGGCGTTAATCCTAGCTTAGATTTGGAAGCAGTAGTGGGCCTAGATTTTTTGCCTTTTGTAAGTTTCTTAAGACGTGTTAAAAGAGAAGTAGCAACACACTTAGAGTGATCACCAGATAGCATAGATTTACGACAAAACACACAAGATGCATTAAACGATAAAGAAGTACGAGATACATCATTCGTTACAGACAGATTCGGATTACAAGTTGCCAAATCACAATCTAAATCTATAGTAACATGATTATTATTCAAATTCCTAGGGTGAGCTTCTACTTCCATAGCTTTTAAGTTCTCTCTCTTACGTCGCAAATTCCTATTCTTCTTTTTCTCTTTTTGGTGCTTGGATCTGCTAACGCTAGGAGGGATAACTAGTCCTGGAGAGGTGGAAGAACTCATGTTAGAATTATGAATAGCTGTATCGTTACTAGTGTTATCTGTCCTATGTTTTTCTGGTGCAACAATCTTAGTATTTGCAGACTTTTTCTTTTCAAGATTTTTAATTTTCTCCTTCAATTCAATAATGATGTGCGTTTTGTCCTGAATTGTGCTGTCAAGCTTTCGGTTTAAGTAGAAATATTCATCTCGACTCTTTTGCCAAAAATCTGTTACTTCTTGCAATTCAGCAATCTCTTTTTCATATTTAGAAATCTGACTTTTAAGATCCTCATTTTCATTTGAAAAAGATGTCGAAGTTTTAAGATTTTGCAATTCAAGTTCAAAAACAAGACTTTGGTTTTGACACCATTCTAGTTTTTTGTTGAGTTGAAAATTTTCATCTGAAAGTTTTTTCCGCACATCATCATTTTGTTGTCGGAGACTCATGTTCTCATTTTTTAATGTCTCAATAGTTTTATTCAACAACCCAATATCATCACAGTGTTCAGAAACAAGCATATCAGTACCACATTCATAAAGAGAATTCATTACCACAGATATGATATCATCAATGAGGACTCGTTCCATGAGACGATCATTTTCATTTTTCAAAAACTGATTTTGACGTTTGAGTTTAAAAACTGACCGTTCTGTTTCATGACAAACATTGAGAATGTTTTTGACTTCCTTTTTTAATTCTTGTTCCCAATACCAGGTGTGTGAATACAAATGTTTAAGCGGTGGAGTAAATTGAGTTTCAAACATTTCACGCCTTTCTTTAGCAACGGGTGACATGAAATTTGCAACCGTGACTTCAGAATTGCGTCCAATGGCAATGTCTATCAACTTAATTTCATTAATGACTGATCTAAAGTATTGAAATAAAGGAGCCTCATTGATCATGCTTAGTTTATTATGTAAATCTTTAGCGTTTTGAATGATAAGATCTAAGCTTGTTTCTTGAGCATCTTTTGTTTCAAAAATCTTAAGTTGTAGTTTACTATGCTCAAGTTCTCTTGATAAAAGTTTAACCTTAGCTTTTAATCTTGCATTCAACCCCTGGCATTGGATATTCTGATTTTGACTAATCAAAAGAAGTTGTCTGAGTTCTGTTTCTGAATCGTTCAAAGGTTCATGTGGTTCAAGTTGACCATCGTTATCATTAGTCAGTGTGATAGCAGGATGATCAAATGTAACAACTGGATTCATTTGATCATAGTCATCAAATATAACCACTATAGACATTTGATCATTCTCATGAGTAGATAACGGTGAATCAGATTGAACAACTTGGACCTCATTCGTTTCGGAGACAGAAGGAAAGACAATGTCGTGAATGAGACATGAATTATCACATACCTGAGACTGACCGTCAGTGTCATACACTGGGCCTGAGTCTATTACATGAACTTCTTCTGTGTCAACCATCAACATCATATCAGCAGTAGTATCCATAACATTCATCTGATCTTTTTGCTGTTGATTTCGTGCAATTGCTTCATCTTTGAGTGCTGAGAGATACTTCTGAAGATAGTAGGCACTGTTGTGAGGAGTAGGTTGTGATGCTTCAGATGGTGCACTGGTAAGTGCAGTGGATGACACACCAAGTTGCTCAAACTGTTGCATAATCGTTTGATGAGTACGAGGATCTTCTGAAGTATGCTCACTAGAGTTGTCTAAGACAAAGCCTTCATTAGTGTAGGTGAACCCATGAATGATGATTGGTGCAGGAAGAATAGTCTTAGGAAACTTTCTCTGTAAGCAAGATCGAATGAGTCTATCAGTAATGACAGTAGGGTCCTCATCATTGTGCATGATAGCAAGGTGGTTCCACAGCTCTTGAGCACTTGCATCAACATCCAGCTTAGTGTACATGTGTTAGAACCAAGAATCACTCTTCAGGAGGTCGGGGATGCTCGAAATAAAGGTTAAACATGGTATATTAGATTAAAGAATTGGAGGAAGATGTGTGTGTTTTCTAGAGAGAGAAAGAAGGAAAACACACACACTTCTTATTACAAGTGAACATCCAACCCTCCTAGATGGAACTAGGAGGTTATTTATAGGTGACTAAGTGCCATACTTTACATAGTTGACATATTTAGTCCCTTTACTTATTAACTAATGCAATTCCCGACTATAACATTATTTTCAAGGCTAATAAACTCTCCCCAAAGTAATGTTATATGGGAATTGCTTACAACGTTCCCTACAAGCACAATTAAGTAAAACACAATACAAAACATAAGCACAGTAGCTCCGAGAGTGGTCTTCAAGCACCATAGCTTCACTTATCCATCTGAGTCTTCTCAGCTGCCATCACTTTGACTTGTAGAGGAACAATGTGAGTGAGTCTAATTAGGGATTAACATTGACCATTACAATACACTCTCCCCTAATTAGTGCTCTCCCCCAAACTGATAACATCTCTGATGAATGCCCTAAATCTGAAGAAGTCTTTTATGATAAACACATGCGAACCGTCTTTAGTCTTCAAACATGCAGCGGAATATGTAAAACGACTGTAGACTCGACCTTCTTCAAGATTTTCTGTTCGGGGGTACAACGTATCAACATCTTCATCTTCACCAAATGCATTCCAGCTANTAATTAGTGCTCTCCCCCAAACTGATAACATCTCTGATGAATGCCCTAAATCTGAAGAAGTCTTTTATGATAAACACATGCGAACCGTCTTTAGTCTTCAAACATGCAGCGGAATATGTAAAACGACTGTAGACTCGACCTTCTTCAAGATTTTCTGTTCGGGGGTACAACGTATCAACATCTTCATCTTCACCAAATGCATTCCAGCTATCTTATAATCAGCCCATAAAGTACACATGTGATCTACAAAGGTAGAAACGGTTAAGCCTGGTCACATGGACCTTTAGTACTTCATAAAGTACATATTTAGTACACATTTCTCTCCCCTGATGATTGCGATCTCGTCGAAATCAGCATACCAATGTGTATATGTAGTTGTAACCGGAAGCACCTTTAGCATAGACTATAATCAGCACGTGTGAAGATGTCGATAATCCCAATCTACTAACGATACCATTTGAAATTGTCTAACTCTTTATCAACCTCTGAATCAACAACCACGGCTATTTCCATTAACCTCATGCAGGAAAACTCAATATGAAACTTGAGAATGAAGTAAGATTCCCTAGACTTGTGACTTAAGCTTGTGGTTCCTGTAGTAACTAAGAACGGTGTAGAGAGTTCGTATACCATCGAATCCCTAAGTACTCATTACTCTTCATCCAACCAACCAACAAGTATGAGACGTAACACCTCTTGATTATCCACAGCTAAGTGTGACACTGAGCACTACAACGTAACTCCTTTAAGTGATAGTTAACTAGGTCTTCGTCCGTCCACCCCTTGACCTATGAAAACTAGATAAACCAAGTCTTCGTCACCATGAATGTAACACCTCTGTTAACATAAGTATGTGCCCAACAAGTATCTTCGAAAGCCATGCATCCATCCACCCCTAGACTTTGAGATAAATAAGTACGCATCCGTAAAACTTCACTTCAAACCCAAATAGATAATAAAGAATTCTCCTTGTAGTCACAAACTTCTTATATTAGCCATCGTCATTGTATT
>LBNU01020677.1:6437-23866 GCA_014162995.1 Artemisia annua | reverse complement strand
GGCAATACGGGTCAAATGGTTGGTGTTATGGGGAATCAGCAAGGGTATGCTACGGGCTTTCACATGGGGAATCAGAATCAAATGGTTCAGTATGCAGGAAATAGGATGGGTCAACGGAATCAGATGGGTCAGTTTGTTGGGAATCAGCGGGGTCAGTATGTTGGTAATCAGGCTATGGGTAATCAGGTTGGAAATGTTGCAGCTCAGGTTGGAGGGAATAATGGGAATGTGAACGTGAATCAGGGAAATTTGGTTAAGTGTTTCAATTGTCAGGGTGTCGGTCACATGGCAAGGAACTGTCCTTCAAGGGTGGATAAGAAAAATCCTGGGTACTTGCAGAAAGCATTGATGTTGGCTCAGAAGCAGCAAGCAGGATTTCAGTTGAATGCTGAGGAGATTGACTACATGGCACTCATGGATGATATGGAAGATTGTGAAGATATTAATGCAAACTGCATATTCATGGCGAATCTCCAGGAGGCTAAGTACGACACAGATTCTGAGACACCTCCGGTTTATGACGCCAATGTAGTATCTGAGGTACCATTAAACAATTCTTTCAACAATAATGATATGTTTAATATGTCCCCTCATGAGAAACAGCATTCTGAGACACAAGTATACGATTATGATACATACCAGGACATGCCGAATAATATCAATATTGATTCGTCAAATCCCGATATGAATCATAATGGAGGCTTTGTTTCACAGCATGCTGAGAATGATGAGGAAACACGTGCTTTATTTGAATCATTGTTGAATAATTGTCAAATTGAGATTGAGAATGTAAAAAAGGTCAATCGCGAAGCAAAGGCCGCGAATGCTAAATTGACCGCTGAGCTTGCGAGATACAAGGAAAAAGAAAAAGCTTTTCAATTTCACACACAAAGAATGTCTGAATTAGAAACTGGTTATCAAAATTCTGTTTCAAGGGAAATACATTTGCAAATAAAATATGATACACTTGATGTTAATTTACAAAAGCAAATTGGATCCCTAAACGCGGAAATTTCTGATTTACAAAACCAACTTTCTAAACAAAAAACAGCTTATACCAATCTTCAAAAAGAACGGGATGAGTTGAAAAAGGAATTTGCAAAGAAAGAAGATAAGCTTTTAGAAGAAATCAAAGAGTCAGAAAATAAGATTGCAAAACTTGAAGATTTGTTGGTTAAAACGGGTCATTCATCACAATCTCATAAAATGATTGCAAATCAGACAGATCCGATTTACCACACAAAATATAAAATGGCTCTTGGTCAAACACCTTGTAATCTCAAGAAAGCTCGGCAAGAACAGAATGTGATTTATAATGGAAATGTGCTTTTAGAGAAACATGATCCTCCTTATGTGCGTGATTATGATGACACAATAGCTCATGCGGAAGAGAGTCACAATAAAATGAAGCAAAAGAATCCAGATTTAAAACCTATTGATTACAACAAATGGAACGAAATTAATGGAATCACTTTTGTCCCTCAAAAACAAACACCAAATGTTTCAAAACTATCGATTTTCAAGAAAATGCTTTCAAAACCACAAGTTGTCTCTAAAAATCTTTCAAAAATGGAACAAATGTCGTCAGACAATCCTTTTAACACAAGTGAAACTAGAGGCATACTTGATGATGTGAAAAAGAGAATCAAAGTTCTTCAAAGCATTGTTGATTCCAAAACCACAATTGGTATTGAAAATTGGCATTCGAGTTTTCATAAAGAAATGAAAAAGGTGTTTCAAACAGAAATTACAATCCCACTGTATAACATCAGTGCGAGAGTAATTCATCTTGAAAATGCTTTGTTAAAAGAAACAACCGACTTTGTCAAGGACCACAAATCCCTGGTAAAGGAAGTTAATGAAACTCGTGAACACATGAAACTTTTGGATAGATTAAATGACTCTCTCTTCGAAGCTGTTTTGTCTACTGATGTGATGTCTATTGTGTTGCAAACATATTCTGTTGAGGATGATGAGAGACTTCGAGCTGAGACCTCCGCACTTGTTTCAAAATATGAAAATGCTCTTATTAAACTTGAAAAAGAAAACGTGTCATATTTTAAACAACTTGATCGAAAAAAGGAAGAATGCAAGTATGACAAATTGTCGTATGAGCGTGATTTCAAGAAGTTGCAAGAGCAAAATGATCTTTTGAAGTCTCAGCTTGAAAGTTTAAAAGGAAAGGGTGTGGAAACTAAGCTTGAAAAACCAAAGACTTCGGAGAAACCAAATGCTTTTAATCCGGTTGTAAAACCAAAAATGTCAATTTCTCGGTTTGCTCCAAAAGTCGATGTGAACAAAGATTTATCAAAAACAGTCACTCCATCACCTTTGCCTAAAAATGTTGAAAAAGAAAAGAATGTTGAGAAAAACAAAGCTGTTGTCGATAAACCAAAAGTGTTAGCACCTGGCCTTTTTAGGATTAGTCCCACTACTGCGTGTGCCTCAACAACTAGGACTAATGAAAAATGCACAAAGGATAATTCTACTAAGCCTAAGGATGCTAAAAGTGACAACAAAGTAAATTCTAATGAGTGTAACTTACCTTCTACAGGAGTAGCAAGCACCTCTAGGAGCAGCAGACTAAAGCCTAGGAGCAATACAAGGAACAATAGAGTCTCGCCTGTTTCTAAGAGTAGTTGCAAGAATAAAGTTGAAGAAGTAGAAGAACACCATAGGAATTTATCGCTTTGTAATAAGAGACATATTTCATCTGAATGTAATGTCGAGCGTACTGTTTCTAATGCATGTAATGACTCTGTTGGTTTACAATGCAAAAAGTCTTTAATTAATGATGTTCATGATGAATGTGTTTCTGCGAATGAGAATGTGATGCCTAAACAGAAAGATGTTCCAAAAGGACCTAGTGCTAAATCTAGATATGTGGCCAACCTAATTAAAAAACTTAGGAACACCACTAATATTTACACGCCTAGGGATTACCTTAATTATTGTGCATGGATTCCAACGGGTAGAGAATTCATAATTCAGGATGGTACACTAGAAATAGTTCAAGCTAAACAAGTTGCACCCGTCTCTGAATGTGATTTTGCTTGTACCTCTAACCCCATGGAACCTAATTCCACAAGGTTTCCAAATACGAACTCTTCTGTTATTGGCAGGTTGTCGAAATTTGTCTTTGGATCGTCGACTCGGGTTGCTCCAAGCACATGACCGGGAACTTAAAGCTGCTGATCAACTTTGTATGGAAATTTATGGGAACAGTTCGTTTCGGAAATGATCACATTGCAGCTATTTCGGGTTATGGAGATCTTCAGTTTGGAAATTACTTAATCACTCGGGTTTACTACGTTCAAGGGTTGGGACACAATTTGTTTTCAGTTGGTCAGTTCTGTGATGCAGATTTAGAGGTGGCATTCAGGAGAAATAAGGTTTTTGTCAGAAATTTGGTTGGGGATGATCTCTTAACTGGAAATCGTAGCACAAACCTTTATGCAATCGATATCAATCAAATGGCATCCTCATCACCAATTTGTCTCATGACACGAGCAACTGATACAAAGTCATGGTTGTGGCATCGAAGATTGTCTCACCTCAATTTCGACACCATCAACAAACTTGCAAAAGATAACATCGTCACCGGACTTCCCAAGTTCAAATACACCAAAGATCACTTATGTCCATCATGTGAACAAGGAAAAAGCAAAAGAGCTACCTATAAACCCAAAACCGTACCTAGTTCGGAAGCAAGGTTGCATCTGTTACACATGGACTTATGTGGCCCAATGAGAGTTGAAAGTATCAATGGGAAGAAGTATATTCTTGTTATTGTTGATGATTACTCAAGATATACATGGGTAAAGTTTTTGAGATCGAAAGATGAAGCACCTGGTCACATCATCACCTTTCTGAAGCGAATTCAAGTTCTACTTCAAGCTCCAGTAAGGATCGTAAGAACAGACAATGGCACAGAATTCACGAATCAGGAGTTGAGAACGTATTTTGAAGATGTTGGTATTACACACCAAACGTCAGCTGTTAGAACTCCACAGCAGAATGGGGTAGTTGAAAGAAGAAATCGAACTCTTGTGGAAGCTGCTCGCACAATGCTGATTTATTCCAGTGCACCACTATTCTTATGGGCTGATGCTGTCGCCACTGCTTGTTTCACTCAAAACCGATCCCTAATTCATCCGAGATTCAACAAAACACCTTATGAGCTTGTGAATGGTCGAAAACCAGATATCTCTTATCTTCACGTGTTTGGCGCTTTGTGCTATCCGACGAACGACAGAGAAGATCTTGGTAAATTGAAAGCTAAGGGTGATATTGGAATCTTCATTGGTTACTCAGAAACTTCGAGGGCATACAGGGTGTATAATAGGAGATTGAGAAGGATAATGGAGACGATGAATGTCAAGTTTGATGAGATTTCACAAATGGCTTCTGAGAGACTCACTCTAGAACCCGCGCTTAATCCAATGGCTTCTAATCAATCCGGATTAGGACCCGAACATAACAGAAAGACTTCTGGACATATCAGTTCAGGACTCGTACCTAATGGAGCTCAGTCAACTACACCAGATAAACCGACAAGTCAAGAACTGGAAAACTTCTTCGAGTTCATGTTTGATGAATATTATGGTGGAAATTCGACAAATGCATCTAAACAACATTCCGCTGCACCCGCTCAACATCAACAACCACCACCACCACAAACACAAGATGCATCTACAACAGTCGAAACTCAAGCACCAACTCCCTCAACAACATCATCAACATCTACTCCAGCATCTCCAGTGATTGAAACTGTTCTACCAAGAGTTGATGAGCAAAACCAAAATTCAACTTTTCAAGGAGAATCTTCACAACAAAATGCTACGTTAGACGAAGAAGAAGAAGTTTTTGAAAACCCGTTTGCTTCTGAATCTGAATCATCTTCTTCGAGGTTACATGAACCATCTAACACGCATATGTTGAATTCAAGGTACCCTTCTACACTCAAATGGACTAAAGACCATCCAATCGAACATGTCATTGGTGAACCATCCAGGCCAGTTCAGACGAGGAGACAACTTGCCACCGATCTCGAATTATGTATCTACATCTGTGCTTTAAGTTTGAAAGAACCTAAGAACATTCGAGAGGCAATGGCAGAATACCCGTGGATTGAAGCGATGCAGGATGAAATTCTTTCATACAATTTACACGATAGTTGGGAACTTGTACCTCGACCACTTGAGAAACGTGTTTTTGATCTTAAATGGTTGTGGAAGAACAAATTGGATGAAGAAATGACTGTAATCCGCAACAAAGCTCGTCTTGTGGCTAAAGGATATCCGCAAGAAGAAGGGATAGATTTCGAAGAATCATTCGCGCCCGTTGCTAGACTTGAAGCAGTCAGGATTTTCTTAGCTTATGCCGCTCACAAAAACATCACCGTCTATCAGATGGACATTAAGACTGCGTTCTTGAATGGAACTTTGAAAGAGGAAGTGTATGTGACGCAGCCAGAGGGATTCGTCGACAAAGAACATCCAGACTACGTCTACAGGCTTAAGAAAGCCATTTATGGTTTGAAACAGGCTCCAAGGGCGTGGTATGACGAACTGTCTTCTTTCTTGCTGAAAAACAATTTCACCACAGGAACGGTTGATAAAACTTTGTTTACTAAAAAACACAAAGATGACATCTTAATTGTTCAAATTTATGTCGATGACATCATCTTTGGATCAACCAATCCTAATCTTTCAAAACAATTTGAAAATCTCATGAAAAGCAAATTTGAAATGTCCATGATGGGGGAACTAAAATTCTTTCTTGGTTTACAAGTACATCAGTCCCCTAGTGGTATTTTTATCAATCAAGCTAAATATACAATTGAGATTTTAAAGAAACATGGCATGGAAGATTGTGACTCTGTTGGTACTCCAATGGTCACTTCACCGAAAATTGGTGCTGATTTATTCGGGAAACCCATAGATCCGAAGAAATATCGGAGTATGATTGGTTCTCTCATGTACTTAACTGCTAGTCGACCAGATATTCAATTTGCTGTTTGTCTCTTAGCACGGTTTCAGGCAAAGCCTACCGAACTTCACCTCAAAGAGGTTAAACGGATCTTTCGGTATCTTCGAAGAACCATTAACATGGGACTTTGGTATCCGAAGGATTCGGGGTTTAATCTAACAGCATTTTCAGATGCCGACCATGCAGGTGATCAAGTTACAGCAAAAAGTACATCAGGCGGAGCACAATTTTTGGGTGAAAAACTGGTCAGCTGGTCGTCTAAGAAACAGGATTGCACTACACTGTCAACCGCGGAAGCCGAGTATGTGTCTCTATCTGCGTGTTGTGCCCAAGTTCTTTGGATGCGGACACAGCTCACAGATTATGGTTTTCATTTCGACCGCATACCTATGTATTGTGACTCGAAAAGTGCCATAGCCATCTCGTGCAACCCCGTGCATCATTCTAAGACGAAGCATATTAGAGTCCGCTACCACTTCATAAAAGAGCACGTAGAAGAGGGTACAGTTGAAATTCATTTCGTGAAGACGGATTACCAACTTGCCGATCTATTTACTAAAGCCCTTCCAAAAGAAAGGTTTGACGAATTAGTTCGACGAATTGGCATGCGAAGCCTAACCCCTGAGGAGTTAGAACGTCTTCTCGAATCTTCTTGAAAAACATTTTCAAAACCGCTTCGCTGTAAATATTTTTGAAAAAAAAAAATACAAAATTTGAAAAACCAACAAAAACAAAATAAAAAATAGAAAATTTTCAAAAACACAAAAACAATATAAAATCTAAAAATCCAAAAATATTCTTCTCACGACATGTCTCTCGTATAATCGATATTATGTACGTTTCTAGAAATGCCTTTCAAAAATGACACGGATATGTACATATGCTTGAGCGAGAGTTCATTTAAATGTTTTCTAAAACATGTCGTTTCTCTAAATTTTTCTTCACAATGGCTTTCGTATACTTCAGTACGAAACCCGAGCTTAATTGATGACTTCTTAGTATTTCAACTAAGAACTCGTTTTTCAAAGAAAGGAAAGTGCTTAATTAAAAACAAAGGTTTCAAAAACTTTTTAAGCACTTAGCCTCAAAACAAAATGACTTGTGTACATTTCAGTACATAACTCGTATTTCAAAGAAAAAACTCCCTCTAAATCCATTAAAATTGATTTTAAACTTTATGTTTAAACAATATGCTTTCTTTGAGGGGGAGTATAAAAATCAAAAAGAAAATGTTCCAATTTCATGCGAAAAAGTCCGTCTTTCTCTCCAAATGCTTTTATTTAATCAGTTGATATCAAAAATATCACGGTATGCTATTTTTGAGGGGGAGAAGACGTGATTAAATGTGATCAAAAATGTTCAAAAGTTGTGGCAGAATCTCGAGCTCGTAAGTAAAGACATAAAAGTCTTATACTAGACTCAGAATTGACTCTCGAATTGACGAAACAAAATGTTAGTATTCGAAAGGATTTATCCAAGTAGAAAAGTACCATTTCGAGAAACTCTTAATTAGATGTTTACCATGACGGGTCTAACTTCCTTTTTAGGAATGTTAACAACATCAAGTTAGTTATTAGGGCTAGTTGTCACCTAAAAGCTGATAATGGATCCCTTTAACTAAGCAACGTAAACGTGTCCCTCGGGTATATGTCTATTAAGAGTGGATCAATTCAAAAAGTGCCAACTCTACCCAACATGTGCAAATTTATCTTAACATATCATGAGCACATGTGAAGGGGGAGTATTTCAAAAGTGCAAAACTCTCAATGTGTTAACAAAAATGTGTTTTATGATCATAAACACTTTGAGAGATTTTCAAGCAAATGGTTTATGGCAACAATAGGATAGTCATGGTGATATAAGGTGACTAAGGTTAGGAAAAACCGTCCTATGATCCGCCAGAACCGGAGGGATCTACCCAAGGACAATTCCAATAGATAGAATTAGAAGTCCTTAGGTATGATTAAAAGAAGGAGTAAAGAATGAAAGGGAAAGAAGGGGTTGAAGAATTAAAAAGAAATGAAATGAGAAAGGGTGAAAAGAAATGAGCCCTCCATATATTCAACCATAGGTCAGACACCGGGTTCAATTCATATGCTACTGATTGTTACTAAGGTGACATCGGTATTGAAGACAAGACGTCATGGACCCAGTGACGCACTGCACTTAAACCTTCTAGCCACTCGGGTATCTCTCAAAAGATACTTGTTTCATTCTCACGGAGAACCCTGCATAATCTATTGACCACTCATTCCGAGTGTGTTGATATTGAAAAGGAGGTACTCTGCTCCATTCCTCCGATGACTAAATGTGCACTTATTGAGTCTAGAGCCAAGAGATTCATCAAAAGATCTCATAGGAACACACGATATTATTACACTGGTTGTTCTACATCAATGGACGCCAGATGTAAACTTTAGAGTCCTACGCAGGTCTTAGCAATCTGCCAGAACGTTTATGAGAGAATTTACTTATGTACTTCTCAATGATTGAACGGAAACTCCTGCCAGGGTCAACATCAAACAGCCCTGACAGCAGGTCACTTCGGTAATCTCTTGTGGGTTACGCTTAGTGTTTCGGTGGATTTCAAAAGGTCTACAGTCGTGGGGTGATCTCCAGCGACTCACCTAATCGTGGGTGTACTTCGGTATGTCTGTGTAAGCTCTTTCGAGGGTATCCGATTAGGAACGGCCATGGTAAGGGTTGGAGAAAGTCTTCACAATATGCTGTTGACGATCCCTAATTCCAAACCTGTAAGTATCGGATGTTTTATTGCTAACAGTTTTATGCAGGTACAACCACCACACTAGTTTCCACATGCTCATACATACATCTCAACGTCAATGGAAAGTTCTCACAAAGATCAAAGGTTAGCAACGGTCAAAGAAAGATTCTACGCCAAAAAGAAGAATCTACAAAGTTAAGTGACAAAGATCAAAGTGAAAGAACCGCGACAACAATATATCTATGACAAAGACTAAAGATGTATGAGCATGTTGGAAAGGCGACTAACCTACAAAGACGAAGTAGTGACATAAGGCAGATGAACAACCACAACAACAAAGAACAAAGAAAAGTCATGGTGTAAAGATCACAAAGCATGAAGGAACAAAGAACGATGAACGTTGAACAATGACTTATCTAATGTTTTCTAAAGACGTCAAGAGCAAATAATGTCAAAGTTTATAGACAAAGATGAAGACGTCACGCAACCTTCAATGACCAACACTTAGGGGGAGATTGTTAGCATCGTATTTTTATATTATGAAGTGTCGGTCATTATATTCCTGAATTGTGTAATAGGTTGCGTAAGAAAGTATTTCAATGTTGTTTGTTCATGTTTATTAGAAAGATAGAACTACAAGGGCTAAACTTGTAAAGGCATGAAAGCTAACATGCCTAGCTCTATATTAAGAATTGTAAACCTCACTTTGAGGTTTGGTTGATCATTGTGGAATAATACAAGTTCTTCATTTTACACATAGTGATCCTCCCATCTCTCTCTCTCTTGATCTCACTTTCTCTCTCTAAGATTTGATGAATAAGGTCGTGATTTNCACTTTGAGGTTTGGTTGATCATTGTGGAATAATACAAGTTCTTCATTTTACACATAGTGATCCTCCCATCTCTCTCTCTCTCTTCATCTCACTTTCTCTCTCTAAGATTTGATGAATAAGGTCGTGATTTAGGTTGTATACGGGCTCCTACAGTGACTGTATGAGTAGGCACTCCACTATGAAGTAGTGGCTAATGATGAGTCAATTTGCTTGTATGTCTATCTTTGTGGATATTTCTATGCAGATTCCATGGTTGATGTGAATGTGCCTGCTCCCATTCTAACCATTTGATCAAATGCCCAAACTCTATTGACTGGCTGAATTCACCACAACAACAACAACAACGGCAACAACAACAACAACAACAACAACACGTTCATTATCAGTTATCTTGTACTTCATAAGCAATAATACAATTTGTGATGGTTATGTGTCAGTATGAGAATTTTTCAAAGAGTTTCTCGTTAAAACTTCAAATCTTTTCAAAACTCATCAAATTCTGACACATAACAACCTCCCTCACAGATTGAGGGGGAGCATTAAAAGGTTCTTGTTATCAGAAAATATTAAATCTGACCACATTTTCTCCCATTTTTCCTAAACTTATTTAAATCAATTCATAAAATCTCAAATGATTTGAAATTTTTTGATCGGGGGATAAAATGTGATTTAAATATGAAATCTAATTAAAAAATGAGATGGTTTGAATTTTAAAGTATGCTCTCCCTTATGTGCTAAATTTTTTTGAAAAATAGAATGCACATATTGAGGGGGAGCAAGTGGTGAACTTATCGATGGCATCTTATGTGAGCGTGACTCAGAAGTAACCCATGAATTTATGGAACACAAATGCTTGTATTCAAAAGGATTTATCCAAGTAGAAAGTACCGTTTCGAGAAGCTCTTCTTAGATGTATATTTTGACGGGTCTAACTTCCTTTATCAAGAATGTTAACAAGTTCAAGCTAGTTATTAGGGCTAGTTATCACCTAAAAGCTGATAATGGATCCCTTTAACTATGCAACGTAAACGTGTCCCTAGGATATATGTCTATTAAGAGTGGATCAATTCGTAAAGTGCAACTCACCCCGACATGTGCATATTTCTATCAAAAACCTATGAGCACATGTTGAGGGGGAGCATTTGAAAAATGTTCAAAACTCTCAAAGTGTTACAAAAATGAGTTTCTTAATCATAAGCACTTTGAGAGAATTTTCAATGATTTGGTTACATGAAGTGTGTGGAAAAATACCAAAGACCGACCATTTACTTTATTGCATGGAGTTATAAGGGTGGTTAAGGTTAGGTATGAGTTCCCATGATCCACCAGAACCGGAAGGATCTTCCCAGGGACAATCCTCTAGTTAGAATAGAAGTCCTTAGGAATGATTGATAAAAGGAGAAAAAGTGAGAAAGGGAAGAGTGCCGACTGAGATAGAGCTAGGACTGGAACAAACCCAACAAGGTTCTAGTAATGAAGTCTCGGTAAGCACTGAAGGGGTTGAAGAATGAAAAAGAAATATAATGAGAAAGGGTGAAAAGAAATAGCCCTCCATATATTCAACCTTAGGGCAGAAACCGGGTTCAATACATATGCTACTGGTGGTTACTAAGGTAACACCGGTATTGAAGACAAGACGTCATGGACCCAGTGACGCACTGCACTAACCTTCCTAGCCACTCAAGTTCTCTTAAAAGGACTTGTTTCATTCTCACGGGGAACCCTGCATAATGTATCGACCGCTCATTGCGAGCCATGTTGATGCCAAAACAGGAGACGCCTCTCCAGTCTCCAGGAGCGGATCAAAACGCACTATTGAGTCTAGAGCCAAGAGATCATCCATAAATCTCATTAGGACACACTTCCAATATGCTTACTGTTTCATACACCGTGAAAAGTAAGATAATATATTTAGAGTCCTACGCATTATCCTTGTGGTATTGCCAGAACATCTGAGTGATATGTAATTATTCACAATGACGATGGAAATCCTTCTAGAGCGAACATCTTTCAAGCTCTTGGTAGGTGACATGTGAGATCCATCTTGGATCAATGATCAAGTGACAACTGGAAAGCAACGATGGGGCGATTCAATCTTGAATCAAACTTGTTCCAGGATATGGATTGACGGATGCTTTTGTAAAACCTTTCAATGTGCTAACCTACTTTCTTTCAAGCACATTGATTGGGTATTCTTTCTTAAACAAAAGTATTTTTGATGGAAATGTGATTCAAATTACAAAACTCTCGTCGTGTCTAAAATGTGTATTAAGTGACACGCGAGTGATTTCTATAAATCAATTTCTCATCAATCAGTGAATATCAATTCACCGATTCACTCTATCGTGCTGTCTGCTTTGAGACGTTCCGGTAAGAGAACATGCTTAGTATGATGATTCCGAAGTGGATTCTTTGGAAGACTCATTACTACAAGCTGGAAATTCCTGTCAAGGAGAGTCTTCTTTAAAGAGGATTCTACCTGATCACAGGTCGGTCCTCACGGATCCGAAGGTTAATCCAACCACCCAGAACGAATGACAAAGCCATACTCGTTCTCCAACTTTATTGCTAACTGTTTTATTTCAGGTATTCATATAAAGATGGTGATGGTGGTACCTAATTCCAGCTGAATCGTGTCATTCCATACCTCATGCTCACACTGACAACTCATTCTGAATGAAGATCACTAATGTCTAGAGACTTGCAACAATGAATGTTGAAGAGACTTACAACAACGTTTCCGCAACTCTGATGAAAAGTCTCCTAATCCAGAAGAGTGTGAGCATGACGGTCCTAAAGTCACTACATCACATGAAGGCGATACTACGAAGGATGAGCTTGGAGATTTACTGTGGCTGATGATCTCAAAGAATGCTCAAAGATCACACATGCCAAAGGAACATTAATCACAAGATCGTTGCTTGAAGTACAAAGTGAGCCATAAGTGAAGAATCAAAGACTACGAGCTACAAAGATATCGACAAAGATTTAGATGCTAGAGTTCAAAGTTTAATTTCCGGGGTGACCTCCCTTAGGGGGAGATTGTTAGGAATACGCTTTTGATATAGAAGACTCGGTCACCCCGAGTATTGTTTAGCATTATGTAGCTCGTAGTATTTATCTTATTAGTTAGTAATTAGTATAGTTTAAGTAACACCGTGGAGGACGGACGGGTCTTTACCCACTGTACACCCGATCCACAGCTCGTAGGAGAGCGTTTATTGTAACTATATAAAGCCCTTCCCACACATGGGAAGGGTTGGAGCTTCTAATCATATGACTATTTCTCTCTTCACTTTCTCTCTCTAGAACTCCCAACTCTCTCTCTCTTTCTCTCTCTAAACTCTTCCTCTTATTCTTTCTTACTTTGATCTAACTAAACACAAGAACCATATATGTTATGATTTAGAGTATCTTACAAAAAATAGCACAAGTTATTGATGCTATGTAGAAGATGGATGGTCTGAATTGATGTTAACTATTGTCTTTTATAGTTCTGTGTTAGCAGGAAGAGAATCAAGAAAATGAAGTTGCAATTTTTTTGGCTCGTGTGTCTATTTAATACTTAATATTGCACTTAAATTTTGTGGTATAATATTAAGACATGTTTATTGTTATGTTAGTTTTGGTATTGCGGTGTTGCTTCTTTGTATCACTTACTCTGATGGAACGATTATCTCAAAGTAGTTGGTGCTGCCTAACACTGCTCTAGGGAAGCTGAAAGCATATGAGAGGATGTGTAGTTTCCTATGATGACTAATATGTGTATGAAATACGGAGCTGGTTCGCAAATTTGGTTTGTGCTACTTTGCACATTAATCAGATAGAGAATGTAACCAAATAGGATTAAGAGTGATTTAACATAATTTGTGAAATCATGCTTAGTTTTATTATCTGCATCTTAAGTAGAGCACAATTTTTGAAGTAGATTTCGTTTTATGGCCATGCACACAACTACGAAAGAACATGCATGCCCGGTGGAAGAAGAATAGTAGATGAGGAGATTTAGATGAGTAATAATCCAAGTATATGAAATGACCGTTATGCCCTTCACTAAAAACAAAAGAAAACAGCAAATAGTGGTGGAGGGACGCATTCAGACTCAAAATCTCAAGTTTTGGACGCCAAGCGACTAAAAAACAAGTTAAGGTGCCCTGTGATGTTTCGTGACAAGTTTAGGGACCAATGGTGTATTTTTGTCTATTATATATATTGAAAGATCTGTTCAATACCAAGATATCTTAGGGGTGGTAACCATGCCACACAATAATTCACCTTGATGCAAAATTAACCAATAAAATATTGCCAACACATTTCATGATTCACTATACCTCACCTTCATTTTTTAGTGGCAATCATGATGCAAATAAACACTTATTTTAATTAATTGCCAACGGTCAAATTTTGGAAACAACTTTGCCATGCCGATTCGGCAATAATTACCGAATCTCTTGCCGAAATGTTGATGCCGCGTAACTGGTTTTGGGGATGCCGATCGCCATGGTTGAAACCGAATGCTAAACCACAAAGGTTGCCACCCCCCCCCCTTAATATCGTGAGAATATTGGTTTAATCATTATGATGGTTCAAGAAATGCAGCTATCCATAACATAGCTTGACTTTTGCTTTTGAAAGAGTATAAGTTTATCTATCAAATTCATACATATAGTAACCGATATTGTTAATTCCTTGGTTGTCAGATTTAAGTAATTAACATGTATGTATCGTGGTTATATTAGGGTACGTTATGACTTTGTGACTTATGAAAGTCTTTCTTCTTTTGTATGTATAGTTTCCTTGGAAACTTTAATTTCTTGATAAATTTTCATTAAACATTTTAATATAGTTTTATTAAAATCATTTGCTTGAGTTTTGTTTAACACTCACCATGTTTTCGTTCTTGTTGTTTAGGGATTTCGCTACAAGGATAAGAATATTCACGCACAAATTTTAGCGACGACATTCTCGTCGCTAAAGGGAAAATGGGTCCACTTTTTGAACTCTGTTCCTTTTTGTCAAATGTTGACTACAGGACCACACATTTTAGCGACGACAAATTCGTCGATAAATTGTTTTCCAATTTATCATATTTCTCTTAGTTATTAAACCTTATTAATTTGTTTTTCTAAACATTTAGCGACGTATTGTCTTAGTTATTAAACCTTATTAATTTGTTTTTCTAAACATTTAGCGACGTATTGTCGTCGCNCAGATTCCTTTAAATCAATGTTGCAAAAATCGTGAATCGGTACTGAGGCGGTCCGGGGCCGATTAGCGATTTTTTACTGATTAATCGGCCGATTTTCTTGACTCGGCCGATTAATCGGCCGATTTCCGTGAAATTTTCTACAAGGTCCTGGGCCGATTACCGATTAATCGGCCGATTCGGCCGATTTTTGCAACACTGCTTTAAATGTTTATATCCCTATTTAGTTATTATTTTTTTCATTAGAAAGTTACTGTAAATAATTAATACTTTATTTTTTTTCCCACTATTTTGTTTTATCTCACCAATACTTTATGTTGTCGCTAAATGTGTATTCTATTTTGTTTTATTAAAAAAAACATTTTAAAAAGATTAAAAATATATATTTTTTAATAAGAATATACTTTTAGCGACGAAAATGTCGTCGCTAAAGGTGAATACCATTTAAATATATATTTTATATATGAGAAAAGTGAATATGGGACTGTTATGCATTTAACCTTACATGCCAATCAGCCCAAAACTACATAGTTTTGATTAGAAAACCTTCTAAATCATAAAACTTAAAATTAAAACCTCCCTTATTACGTACTTTTTTTTATCGACCCTCATCTTCGAATTTGTTCATCCAAGGTATGTTTCATGTGAATAATTTGATTTCATTAAATTGTTTCATGTCTCTCCAAATAAACAAAAGGTATTAATATGGGTTTTAATTTTTTTAAATGAATTGTTGTCATCGCAAAGTTAATTTTGTTTTGTATATTTGAATTGATTTTGCTTGTCCATTCATTGAACACACCATTACAATATATAATTCCTAATAGACGGTTCAAGATACAAAACTCTAAACGGGCTAGGCCTATCTGTAGCCTCTCGTAATTTTCCCAAACGGTTAGTAAATACTTACAAGTTATTACGTTATTTAAAATACCCACTTTTACGTGTGACAAAATTTTTTTTATTATATATGACTTATTATATAAATCACAACGGTAAATTGTGATTTATCATTTGCTTAGTGATGCGTAGGGATTGCTTACGCACTTTGTTTTACCTCTCGAGGGATCTCGAGAAGCTTACAATCCCCACCAGGCAGTGTACCTGACCGATGTAGTATAGTGTAGTGGCAAGTACCGGGGGATTGATCGTTCTCTCACAGGAAATAGTGTTCGTTAGGTTAAAGACTACTCTAATTAAGGTCTAAGGGTGGAGGATGATTATTTTTGTATTTTTATATTTTTTAGAAAGCAGTAAAATCTCGGTTTTGAAGGAGTGGGCGGAATTAGTTGCTAGTCAACTAACCCAAGTTATCTACTTATGCAATTAAATTAAAGTGGAGAAAACAATGGTGGGAAAGTAGTGTTTACTTAGATTTCATTACTCCCTAACTATCTTTTACCATGTAATTAGTATGTTGAGTTTGCGTGGATGACGGGTGTATTCCTATCAAGTCGTAAAGAGTGCGTTCAATTCCCTAACTCTATAAGCTCTTATTCCTTTAAATCAATGTTGCAAAAATCGTGAATCGGTACTGAGGCGGTCCGGGGCCGATTAGCGATTTTTTACCGATTAATCGGCCGATTTTCTTGACTCGGCCGATTAATCGGCCGATTTCCGTGGAATTCTCTACAAGGTCCTAGGCCGATTACCGATTAATCGACCGATTCGGCCGATTTTTGCAACACTGCTTTAAATGTTTATATCCCTATTTAGTTATTATTTTTTTCATTAGAAAGTTACTGTAAATAATTAATACTTTATTTTTTTTCCCACTATTTTGTTTTATCTCACCAATACTTTATGTTGCCGCTAAATGTGTATTCCAATTAAATTAATTTTGTTTTATTAAAAAAAAACATTTTAAAATGATTAAAAATATATATTTTTTAATAAGAATATACTTTTAGCGATGAAAATGTCGTCGCTAAAGGTGAATACTATTTAAATATATATTTTATATATGAGAAAAGTGAATATGGGACTGTTATGCATTTAACCTTAAATGCCAATCAGCCCAAAACTACATAGTTTTGATTAGAAAACCTTCTAAATCATAAAACTTAAAATTAAAACCTCCCTTATTACGTACTTTTTTTTATCGACCCTCATCTTCGAATTTGTTCATCCAAGGTATGTTTCATGTGAATAATTTGATTTCATTAAATTGTTTCATGTCTCTCCAAATAAACAAAAGGTATTAATATGGGTTTTAATTTTTTTAAATGAATTGCTGTCATCGCAAAGTTAATTTTGTTTTGTATATTTGAATTGATTTTGCTTGTCCATTCATTGAACACACCATTACAATATATAATTCCTAATAGACGGTTCAAGATACAAAACTCTAAACGGGCTAGGCCTATCTGTAGCCTCTCGTAATTTTCCCCAACGGTTAGTAAATACTTACAAGTTATTACGTTATTTAAAATACCCACTTTTACGTGTGACAAATTTTTTTTTATTATTATATATGTGATGAGACGAAAAATGTTACGTTTTTAGGGGTCGATTTGAGTCCTAATTCGTATGTTTTTTGTTTGGATTTCACCCAAAGTCGTTTCTTTTCTCATTTTAGGTACTTTTGAAGGGAAAATCACAAAAGAAGCATTTTCGGGCGTTTTCGGAGTGAAAAAGTGCGGAAAACAACAAAAACTCAAAAGACCTTGAAGAT
>LBNU01020676.1:102152-115577 GCA_014162995.1 Artemisia annua | reverse complement strand
TCATATGACCAGGCTTGTTACATGACCAACAATTCAAAGTAGCCTTCTTGTTGGCAAATTTATCATCGCCACTTTTGAACTTTCTTTTATTCTTATTGTTGTTTGAATTTTTGGCTCCATCTCCTTCAACCATGTTAACAGAAGATGATCCAATTTGGTTCTTTCCTTTAGGATTATTATCAAGTTCCTGATTTCTTAATCCTTCCTCAATTCGTAGATGAGAACCGAGTTGAACCAAATTTAACTCTTCCTTTTTATGTTTCAAAGAATGTTTAAATTCTTTCCAGGAAGGGGGCAGTTTATCAATGATAACTGCAACCGAGATGGCCTCATCCATCATCAAATTGTGTTGGGTATACTATCCCAGAATCCTTAACATTTCATGATATTGTTCCATGACAGGCCTGGTATCAACCATTTTGTAATTCATAAAATTACTCACAAGAAACCTCTTTGAAGAAGGATCTTCTGCCATGTATTTGGATTCTAGGGACTCCCATAGTCCTTTTGCAGATTCAGCGGTTGAATAGACATCAAACAGGGCATCAGACATACCGTTTAGAATGTGACCACGACATATGTAGTCGTCGTTCTCCCACTTCATCCTTTTCCTAGTCGTCTCCAAAGTTTCATTCTCATCCCATTCGGGACTGGGTGTACTCAGAACGTACACAACTTTCAGGGTGGTAAGAAGAAAGTGCATCTTCCTTTGCCAGCGACGAAAGTCCTGCCCTTCAAATTTTGCCAACTTATCGAACGTGCTCGTCATATCCTTCACAGATTCTCCGTTCGTCATGATCACAGATACTTCGATCTTTGTTAGAAAATTATGGATCACAGTAATCTGAGAGTCGTGTAAACATTATCAGATCGAAGTATTTCGATGGTTCTATCGAAATCTCAAATCGGATAAAACTCAGATTTGAACAGCGAATGTGTTTTTGTTGTTATGAAAACAGAACCAGAAAGAAGAGACCTTTTATGACCAACAAAACTGAAGTTCGGTTATAACTGCATAGCAGTTATCATAACCGACAATTCAGTTAAATTCGCAGGCAAAATAAATGGTCCAAATAACGGGAATTTTTATTTTTAAGTGCGTTTTAACATAGCACTTTATACCAAATAAAAAATTTTCCAGGTGCCAGGGGCGCTGCCCCTTGGACCCTGCCAGGGGCTGCCGCCCCTTGGACCCTGCTACCAGGGCTGCCGCCCCTGGAACCCCGCTACCGGGCCCTCGGACCCCAGTGATTCGGGATCATAATAACGTCATACAAGTGTGCACTCCGCACAACCCTGACTTGTTAAACATTTATCATGATTATACATTGGTCACCTAAGTCAATCCATTACATTTAAATCATATTGGTAATGCAAAATCACCAACATAAAGATTGTAAAATAGCAGAGCCCACATCAGGAGTAAACAAGGGCAAAAGGTCTTTGGTTAACACATCAACAAAAAAGTTAGGGAATTGAGGGGCTTTTTGTCATCACTTATCTTTTTGGGCAAGCTTCATTAGCTTAAATAAGTTTATTTTTGTGTTTTGATGAGCTCATAAGCTTGGGATTATGAGCTTACTAAAGAGGGTTTGGTAAGCTTCTTTATTGTAGCTTATGGACTTATTTAAGCTTGGCTAAGCTTCTTATTTCAACTTTTATTCTAGTCAATTCAAACACTTGGTAAGAGCTTGTAAATCTATTCATGATAAGCATAATATCGAAATGTATATGTGTTTGTCTTTGTCTTGATAAAAAAAAAGTTCATATAATTCATTATGCTTGCTTATGAAATCTTTGTTAAGTCTATTCCTAGATTAAGTAATTGTTGTAAGAAACAGATTCATTATGCAAAATATTAAATTATCTGCTTCTCATTAATGTTAATTCAAGTAATAGTTAAATGAAACTTGTGCTTGAAGTCAAATACTCCTTTAGAAAAAGTGTGCGTTATATGATTGATTTGTTGAAGGTGGTACAGGTGAGGAATTGAAGTTGAGATGACAATCATCATCTTAACAGAAATTGGAAATAGTAATAGATGAATAACAAAACAAATAAATATGTAGGCAAATTGCTTAAATTAAATTGGTATCATCTCATGTTTAATTTGAACAAAGAGATGTAATGCCAAGTTTTTTTTAAGTGAAAGAAAAAGTGAGTCATTTATTTTAAGGCGTCTATTTTATAAAAATCAAGTGTCATCTCACAACAAACTCAGCATGACATTTCATGTTCAAATATGAAAGAATCTCAATTCATTACTTAATACTATGTGTTTCAGTGTTTCATCATTGGAAGAGAGTTGATGTTATCTTGCAAGTTAAATTTAAAATCCTTTTGCATTACCTTTTCTTTTTATCGACGTGCACATAAAAAGGCTAGCTATGTTGTTACATAATCTATTGATCAATTCCAAGCCCAACTAAAAGCACCTACTCTGATCTGCAATGCAGATGCAAACACAAATATGAATAAGTGTTGGTTCATTTCAGCGTCCAGCAGTCTCTTAATAAATTTGAACACAAAATAATTCAAGTTTAACACAGTCGCTAAGAAATACTTAGCACAGCTCCTTCTGAATTCTTGAAGATAAAGAGTCTTCGCTTCAGCACCGATGCGGTTCAACTACTGAAGTACAAGACCCAAAGAAGGTGTTCAGTTCAGTGAGAATGACAATGTCTCACTGAACTATGCTTGATCTCCTCATTCACCAAGATGTTGAGCAAAAAATCTCAAGTAGGGCTGAGCATGGAAGGTTCAAAACCGAATCGGACCGACAAAAACCGAGCCGACCCGACAGATGTCGGTTCAGTTTCGGTTTAAATTTTTCTCGATTTTCGGTTTCGGGTCTGTTCGGTTCGATTCGGCCCAAAACCGACAAAAACACACATAAATACACCTAAATGTTTATGTTAATATTTAAAATTAAAATGATAGACACTTTTTATTGGTGTGGAAAACCAAAATACCTTGCAGTTATGAAATATTTAGGCAAAAAGATAAAAGATACGTAGTAGTAGGGTAAAAATGACATAAAGATAGTACACAATTTAAGGGTAATTGCCAAGATTTCAAATTATTTTTTAAGCAATCGAAAGTAGCAACTTTTTTTCCCAATTTATTTGTGTCACTTAACTAGGCATGTGTGTGAATCAATTTGTATGTGAAAAGTAGTTTATTAGTATGTAGTAATGTAAATTATTTGTGTGTATTTGTTAAGGCACCAATAAGGATTGGCCGTTGTTGGGGTGGTTTTGGAGCTAGACTTCAAGGGTGATTATGAGAGAAGCAAGAAGAGTTTGTCGACATAGTGTAAACTAGAAGTGTCACTACAAAGAGTGAATTTAGAGATGTCGTTTGGGAAAAATCGAAGGGGAAGAAGTTCTAATTAAGATAGATTTGGTGTAAGAGATTTCCCGATTGAGGTTGAACATGAATGGATGAGAGACAACGAGTTGGTTACGGTGGGTTTTATAATACTGTCAATAATATTTCAAGTTAAAATGTTTAATTATTGATTGTTAGATGATTCATGTCATAAAAATTGTCGCTAGCATTTGGCTGCAGAACTTATAAAAATGAAAATTTATAAACATCAAAATGCAAGTTATGTTATTTTAAGTATAAAAATGAAAATTTATGGGTAACTAAATCACCGGTTATTGTCAAGACATAGTTTGTTAATGTCGTAAGATATGATTATGTTGGTTTGAAACTCAACTCCTAATGATATTAAAGTACCATTTCGTCAAAATATATTATTTTGCTTGCATCACACTTTACATGTTTTTACCCAGTTTTAATGGTTATGTAGCTTCAGCCTCAAAACACTTTCACAACAATCAGCTAATATCTAACTATGTTGCAAACAGTGGCGCTCGATACCTCCTATCTCAACACTATTAAACTATGAATCTTTTTCATAAAACACGACTATACTATTAGGGAATAGATATGACTCAAACAAACAATCTGCCGTGAGCCTAATACAGGGACGGACCTACATGTGTGTCGGGTGTAGCACGGGTCACACTCGATTTTGGGTCTTGAAATGTACGTACTATTTCTCAAAATGTATCATTTTATGGTATGTGTAACCCCCGATATTGGTGCTATGGTGCTCTTCTCTTTATAGTGCAACTTTACTTTAGCTTAAGAATAAGAGTGTTTGATTTATAGACATACTATTAGACTTAATCCATAAAATACATGATAACTGTCACACATTTATTCTCTCTCATCATTTTTCACCAATTAAGTTTTCAAATTAACCAATCGCATCTTTAGGTTTTATTTTTAGACTACAATTCATTTTTCTAAAAATAATTTATGGTGTGAATTTTAGCACCCGGAAAAACTTTGTGCAACACCCTCCCAAAAACCTTGGTCTGTCCCTGTTCAGTTTTTAGTAATATCTATCCTCGGTATTCTAGTACATCACATACCCTCAAACTTTTATACAAAAAAATATAAACAATCGAATCCCTTGAATCACAAAATAAGTCGTCCCCTAAATAAAACATTCTTGATAAACACACTAAAAAACAAAACAAAAATAACATGAAGAATGATTCAAGGGAAGAGTCAATATAGGCCATCAATCTCACCCACCACCTTACTTAACAAACAACCATACCTCTTCACTCTTCTATCTAACCCACCCGTCTTCTTTGAATACCAAACATCCAACCAAATCACAAACACATATAAATAATATTTTATTAACTTATAGCTAACAGATCAAGAATATACATACTCACACCTAGTCACCCAACCTTTTTTCTATTATATATTTATAGCACACACAACACAACCATTTGTTATCCAACACTCACCCAACTAAATTCTCACATACCCAGGTACTAAAATTGTGTTTTAAGTTTCATGTTTGTGTGTTTTTTAAGGTTTCATGTTTGGTTCTTGACTTGGGTCAGTTTGATTTAGTTTATTAGTCGATATTTCCAAGAAATGCATGGTTTGATTAGATCTGATTATATTTCAGGATTTGTGTTATTGTTTATGCTTAAAGATTGGTTTTTTATTGTTGAATTTGTTGATTACTAGAAATGTGATGAATTTTGTTTGTGGAATTATGATCTGATTGATGATTCATTGGGATCATGTGATTTAAGTTTTGGTTTGTTATAATGTTGTTGATTCTAGACTTCTAGTTGAGTATCAAATGCTTAGCTTTTATATAGCCTAAATTGCGCGTAGTTTAAGAAAAAGGAGACTACCATGGTGTGTAATGACCTTTGCAAATCATTTTATATCGGGCGTTCCGCGAATCACATGCATTTTTCTTAGTTAGTGTAAAATTATGTCAAATGTACCGATTTTTGTGTTACTGAGTCTTCTTTAGTTATAATAAAATTCACCTCGTGACTTTTA
The DNA here is from genome assembly GCA_014162995.1 of Artemisia annua. Lineage (NCBI taxonomy): Eukaryota > Viridiplantae > Streptophyta > Magnoliopsida > Asterales > Asteraceae > Artemisia > Artemisia annua. Next base: position 110,183 of record LBNU01020676.1, on the reverse strand, counting down.
GTCCCGGATCCGCCACTGATTTGATAATTCATCGGGATCATGTGATTTAAGTTTTGGCTTATTATAATGTTGTTGTTTTTAGTTAAGTATCAAATGCATAGCTTTTATATAACTTTTTAGCATTACTTTTGCAAAATTATTTGTGTTTGGATCTTTGGGATGCTAAAGTGGGACTAGCATCTTTGTTATGTTATAGGAATCACTATAAGAGTAATTCTATGATTACGTGTCATCCTAATTCCATGAAAATTGCAGAAGTTTCCATTTTGGGATGTTTTGTTGGTATTGCAAGATTTGTTATGTTGGTTGTTTTTTAAGTTAGGGGGTATATGGGATTGCTTATAAAAATGATCAAGTGCTTGTTACTTTTTGAAATAAGCAACTTTGAACTGCTGATTTGAAACTGCTTTTTCGTGTAGAATGTATTTCTTACATTAGTTACATACAGGTAACTTTGGGTGAGCACTATGGCGACCGGACAAATATTCTCCCGTACGACACAATCATTGTTCTATAACTTTAAGCAATTACCAATCCAGCGGATGCTTGATTTTGACTTCCTTTGTGGTGTGTAAAGTTACCCTTACAGCCCATACAAGCCTTGTAAACTTTAATTACTTTTACACTTTTTAATGTTTAGCGTTCGACTAATGCCATATCAACTTTATTGTTGATTATTAAGGGAGGGAAACACCTTCAGTTGCTGGAATCATCAACCCTGGTGCCGAAGGATTCCAGAAACTATTTTTTGGCCAAGAGGAGATTGCCATACCAGTACACTCAACGTATGCTGCATTTTTATATATTTAATAAATTATGATTGTAACATGAAACTTATGTATGGTATTACATCAATATTGCAGCATTGAAGCTGCCTGTGCTGCACACCCTACTGCTGATGTATTCATTAACTTTGCATCATTTAGAAGGTCGGTACTAAGTTTTATACCACCTGTGAATTGATATGGACAGTTAGCTTTTAGGCTTTGATTACTGATTTTTTAGTCGAATACATGTGATATTTTGGAAATATATAGTGCGGCTGCTTCATCAAAGCTTGCTCTCAAACAGCCTACCATCAGAGTTGTGGCTATTATAGCCGAGGGTGTTCCTGAATCTGACACCAAGGAGTTGATTTCCTATGCAAGGTCAAACAACAAGGTAAGAGATTCAACCATTGGCTGAATATGAGCATGAGCCATAGATGCCTGGGCCTGTGTCTAAATACGACTGATGGTTGTTGCAGGTTGTTATTGGACCAGCAACGGTTGGTGGGGTTCAAGCTGGAGCCTTCAAGATTGGTGACACTGCTGGAACAATCGATAATATTATACAATGCAAATTGTACCGGCCTGGATCTGTCGGTTTTGTATCCAAATCTGTGAGTAAACATGCCTGGTCTTATACTGCTGATTAGAGGTGTCAAAATGGGTGGGACGGGTAATGGGGTGGGTCAAAACGGGTAATTTTGTTCTGGTTGATTGGGTCAAAATAATCAGTGTATCAAATATTTAGCTTCTTAAAGGGGAGAGATAGGCTTGTGTTGGTCTCCCAAATAAGAGGGAGTAAGGGTTTTGGGCCCACATCCATCCCCAATAAGTGGAAAGTAAACAACCCCTAAGTCTCAGAAATAATGTTATGCTTCCGTTAAACTACAGGGTGGGATGTCTAATGAAATGTACAACACTATCGCGCGGGTGACAGATGGAATCTATGAAGGTACTATACATAAAAGATATCTTCCTGTGTATTTGTTCGTTGGATCTGTTGTTTGTGCTAAATCAGGCCTCGATGTTTATACACATCTTCTATAATGTACGCAATTCATATTTGTGTTAATACCAAATATGTTAGGTGACATTAGTTCCATTTTAAACAACAAAAATCTGAAGAGAAAAAAAAAATATTAGAAAATTATGAACTGTTGCAAAATACTTATGTCCTTTATTCTTTTTCTATTATTATTGTTTAATATAACCTTATTAGATTTTTTTTTTTTTTTTTTTTTTTTTTTTAAAAAAAAACATAAAAGNGGCTATTATAGCCGAGGGTGTTCCTGAATCTGACACCAAGGAGTTGATTTCCTATGCAAGGTCAAACAACAAGGTAAGAGATTCAACCATTGGCTGAATATGAGCATGAGCCATAGATGCCTGGGCCTGTGTCTAAATACGACTGATGGTTGTTGCAGGTTGTTATTGGACCAGCAACGGTTGGTGGGGTTCAAGCTGGAGCCTTCAAGATTGGTGACACTGCTGGAACAATCGATAATATTATACAATGCAAATTGTACAGGCCTGGATCTGTCGGTTTTGTATCCAAATCTGTGAGTAAACATGCCTGGTCTTATACTGCTGATTAGAGGTGTCAAAATGGGTGGGACGGGTAATGGGGTGGGTCAAAACGGGTAATTTTGTTCTGGTTGATTGGGTCAAAATAATCAGTGTATCAAATATTTAGCTTCTTAAAGGGGAGAGATAGGCTTGTGTTGGTCTCCCAAATAAGAGGGAGTAAGGGTTTTGGGCCCACATCCATCCCCAATAAGTGGAAAGTAAACAACCCCTAAGTCTCAGAAATAATGTTATGCTTCCGTTAAACTACAGGGTGGGATGTCTAATGAAATGTACAACACTATCGCGCGGGTGACAGATGGAATCTATGAAGGTACTATACATAAAAGATATCTTCCTGTGTATTTGTTCGTTGGATCTGTTGTTTGTGCTAAATCAGGCCTCGATGTTTATACACATCTTCTATAATGTACGCAATTCATATTTGTGTTAATACCAAATATGTTAGGTGACATTAGTTCCATTTTAAACAACAAAAATCTGAAGAGAAAAAAAAAATATTAGAAAATTATGAACTGTTGCAAAATACTTATGTCCTTTATTCTTTTTCTATTATTATTGTTTAATATAACCTTATTAGATTTTTTTTTTTTTTTTTTTTTTTTTTTTAAAAAAAAACATAAAAGGTATATGGTATAATAATATAATATCATTGTTGTTATCATTTTTTGTAGGCATTGCTATTGGAGGAGATGTTTTTCCCGGTTCTACTCTTTCTGATCATGTTTTGCGTTTCAACAACATTCCACAGGTATATGTTACTCCCTCCGTTAATAAAAAACTACAATATTTAATATTCTCTTTTTTTGAAATGTCGTTTTATACTTTCTTATTTCGACATGTTAATGTGCTGTAATATAGATCAAAATGATCGTTGTGCTTGGAGAACTTGGTGGTCGAGATGAGTATTCCTTAGTTGAAGCACTTAAATCAGGAAAAATCAATAAACCAGTATGTGCTTGGGTCAGTGGAACATGTGCGCGCCTCTTTAAATCTGAAGTTCAATTTGGTCATGCGGTGAGCGTGCCTACCTTTTTTTTCTTAGAAATCGTAGGAAGGGTAATATTGCTATTTTGTTTTAAACATGCTTTATATTTCACCCTACAAACAGGGTGCCAAAAGTGGTGGTGAAATGGAGTCCGCACAAGCTAAAAATCAGGCACTTAAAGAAGCAGGGGCCATTGTCCCCACGTCGTATGAAGCGTTTGAATCTTCAATTAAGGAAACATTTGCAAAGCTGGTAAGGTCTATTATTATAGTTTTATTTTCCTGCTTCATTTTTCTGCCTATAGAAACTCAAAAGTTATCTGGTCATTTTATAGTGTGAGGATGGCAAGATTACACCTGTTAAGGAGATCACTCCTCCACAAATCCCTGAGGATCTAAACTCAGCAATTAAGAGCGGGAAAGTACGAGCACCTACTCATATTATTTCAACCATCTCTGATGACAGAGGTAGACATGTTAAAGTAATAATATAATTAATTAATAAAGTGATTTATGAGGTTCTATGCATATAATAAGGTGACTTTTAATGCGAAAGACCCAGCCATCTGACCTGGTTTTTGACTCAACTTTTTTTATTTGGTCCGTTTGATCTGTTTGAAATGAATTACAACCTAAATCAACCCATTAGTAAATAAAATGGGTCCAAATTACCAGATTTAGTATTTATGATTGGTGTGTAGCTTATTGTTTCTACTATCTGGATTTGCAGGTGAAGAGCCATGCTATGCAGGGGTACCGATGTCCACAATTGTAGAAACTGGAATGGGCGTTGGTGATGTTATTTCTCTTTTGTGGTTCAAACGTAATCTTCCTCGCTACTGCACACAATTTATCGAGGTCTGTTAGTGTCGACTTTATTTTTCCAAATACTCCCACCTAGATGATGCAAATTATTGCTGTTCTCTTTCTAATCTATGTAACAATTCCTCAGATTTGTGTTATGTTGTGTGCTGATCACGGTCCATGTGTGTCTGGTGCTCACAACACAATAGTAACTGCACGAGCTGGAAAAGATCTCGTATCAAGTCTTGTTTCAGGTACAACTTTAAATAAATTTGATAACATTTAACAACTAACAAGAAATATAATCAATAACTTGTTTATAATTAGACATGATTTAAACCATGAACCACTTACACTCGTAGTTTTTGCTTTAAGTTACCATGTTTTAACGGTATTCTTGAAACAGGTTTGCTAACAATTGGTCCTCGTTTTGGTGGTGCTGTTGATGACGCTGCTCGATACTTCAAGGATGCTTATGACAGAGTGAGTTCAGTAATTAATTCTAAAGATATGTCTCATTTCGTCATATGCCCACTCCTAAATGTTTGCATTTATTTTGGCAGAAACTTTCACCGTATGAGTTTGTTGAAAGCATGAAAAAGCAGGGTATCCGTGTGCCAGGAATTGGGCACAGGTACGGGTTTTTTCATTTATTCATTTTATAAAGTGTCATTGATACGGAGCCAAACTGATATGTATTTGCTTGTCGTTAAAAAGGATTAAGAGAGGTGACAACAGAGATAAGAGAGTCGAGCTGCTACAACTATTCGCGCGCACACATTTCCCATCAACAAAGTACATGGAATATGCTGTGGAAGTCGAGACTTACACTCTCTCAAAAGCAAACAACTTAGTGCTGAACGTTGATGGTGCCATTGGTACCCTTTTCTTGGATCTTCTTGCGGGTAGTGGAATGTTCACCAAGCAAGAAATAGATGAAATTGTTGCCATTGGTTACCTTAATGGGCTCTTCGTCTTGGCTCGTTCCATTGGTCTCATCGGGTGAGATTCATTGAATACTAATAACAACTTATTACACGCACAAACCACCAATGAAAATTTAGTGCGGTTCATTATGAATGTACACATTATCATATTGAGCAAACCACAGTACAATACACACACACAGTTGATGCAATTTTTTTGCTGTTCGACTAATTAATCGGTCATTTTTTGAAATATGCAGGCATACATTTGACCAAAAGAGGTTGAAGCAGCCCCTATACAGGCACCCATGGGAAGATGTTCTTTACACCAAGTAATTCGTGTTTGTGAACATTTCCAAAGTACACACATCGTTCTTAAAAACCGATCTTTTAGAGTCTTAAGAGTGTTTTCTTTTTAGAGTTTTCTTATTCATGTGTGCAATCTGTTGTAATGACCTTACGACCATTAAACTGGTCTTTGCCTGGTTTGTTTGTATTTGTCACCACAGGTTCATCGGATATTCTCCTTTTATATTCATAAAGAAGAGTTTATGTATCGAGTTTACACCTTTGAGATCTTTTTCAAAATTTTCGTAGGAATTACAAATACAATACTGTTAAACAACATCATGTGTTCAATTGCGCTTTTTTTTTTCTGGCATGTATAACACAATTTTTCACTGCTAAATTCTTAATTCGAAGTAATATTACTTTAGCCCTTATGTACGTATTACAAGTTTAATACTGTTTTGGTTTTGGGGTATTAAGCTTTAAAATGGGATTACTTGCATAAGGTCAAATCATGTGCTTCATGTGTAATTTCGGATCTTTTCATGGGTTTCAGTAACTAGAATAAGCTTGTCAGTCCGACCTTATTTTGTATCCTAAAATATAACAACGTGAAACTAAATGAATTGACCAGATTTCTAGAGGTGATGATCATAGCCTTAAAAGATGATTTGCAGTGCAAAAGAGAAATATTATCTGAGATAAACTAGAAAGTAATGAAATGAAGAAGCATAATTTTAATCGTCCCGATTTTAAATTGATCGGTTAGCAGTAGTAGGGGGAAGTTAATCGTGAGTAACAGTGAAAATTATGGGTCTAATTGATGTAATGAAAAAAAAAAAAAAATGTGTCACTCACGAGTCCTGATGTGTTCACTACATAAACATATTTTCAGTCCCATCCGTTTGCTACATAAACATATTTTCAGTCCCATCCATTTGCGACAGTTAAGTTTCTTCTGCTAAAGGTTACTACTCCAAACATGTACCTAGAAAATATTAATCATAGATTGATTGTTTATTAACGGGCATAACTAGTGTTAATGGCCTTCGGTTAAAGTACCACAAAACTCCTACTACGTTATTTTATTTAGTCTGCACTTACCTCTTAATTATCTGATTTACATCAGCAGGCATTGTTTCTTTTTCATATAAACTTATACTTCCACAAATATATTCCAAAATCACTTGTAGGGTGCTACTATAAAGCATGAAGCGGCACACTTGTTTTAGTATGGTGGTAGGTCACTTACAGATTAAGATGCTTCACTTTATGTCTAATGTTTGTTTCCCACACTAGAATGTAAGTACGACCAAATTTTTATCCTTGGTTGCTAATATGGGCCACATAGTTCAATCACTAGTCCTTTTTGTCTAAACCAGCAATAATTCAATTATGCTATCTTGTTTAGTTCTACACAGCCACGTTTTTCCACGCTTTCATCCACCATTCTTGCTTTGCTTAACATTATCATATTCTTACATTTCTGCATACTATCAGATATTTAAACATAAAGATTTGTCATTTAGATTTTAGATACCTCGATTTTCCATAACTATATGTATTATACTCATATCGATCACACAAATCATAAAGAATGTAAATCGTTCAGTATATTGATGTGATCCGTCTACTTCCATGCAAGAACAATTATCTCATGTTAAGCATCTGCGTCACTTCAAAGTGTACATCCATGCCCCTCCTATAGTGAGTCCTACCCCTTCCCTCGGGATAAGTTCGCTTGTACTTGGCTTATTCTGGTCTAAGAATCCTTATCATGCTACATATACTTATTCTTTAAAATAAGAGAAAATTCAAAAAATAGCCCAAAAATGAAAAGTGCATTAAACATCTAGCCCAAAGAAAACTCAATTCACAAAATAGCCCGGGGCGACTGGACAACCACATTAAAATTGTGACAAATGTCCCACTTTTAAAATTGTCACTAAAAGACAAAACTCAAGTCGCATAAGAAACCGAAGTCGCCCATTTAAAAGAAAAAAAAAGACACTTGTCAAAATTTAATGTAGTCATTCGGTCGCCCCAAGCTATTTTCAAAATTGAGTTTTATTTTTTATTTTATTTATTTATTTATTATTATTTTTTTTTTTGCTAACTGTTTAATGCACTTTTCATTTTTGGGCTATTTTTTGAATTTTCTCTTAAAATAAACCATTTTGAATCAAGCTTCCATAACCATATACGCTCAAAATCCATTTCCTTGGTCAAAAGTTGTAAGTTACACTCTTACAAATATAAATTAATAAGCAAATTATATATTAGAGTAAATTGCAAAAACCGTACCATCATGTGGTCTGTTTAATCTCACTATTCTGTTTCTCAAATATGTAATTGGTTTTGCTTTAGAATAATGCGATGGACAAAACTTATAGCGAACAATGCAACTATGATGCATTTGTGCAAATAGTATGGATATTGCATGATAGAAAGTTTTCATAGGTTTACTAAGAGCATTAGTAACCTTGGTGCCATGGAGTTGGTGCCGTGGCCAAAAAGTACTGCCACGTCAGCAAAGATCTCCACGGCACCAGAAATCCTACGGCACCACATTCTGGCCGTATCTGTTGGCAACAGAAATTCTGGTGCCGTCGGCTTTTTTTTTTTTTTTTTTTTTTTTTTTTTTTTTTTTTTTTTTTTTTTTTTTTTTTTTTTTT
>LBNU01020676.1:66930-102053 GCA_014162995.1 Artemisia annua | reverse complement strand
CATCTTCATCATTCTCCTCTTCTAAGCTGACGAGCTCAGAAGGTAGGTCGTCGACATAATCGATGTCTTCAAAAGGTAAAGAATCATAGTCATTGTCGGACTCGGAGAACACTTCAACATGATCACAAGATTTGTCAAACGAATCCTTGAGCTCGGGATCCAAAGGATCTGACTGCTTAGAAATATCAAAAACAAGTGTCGAAGAACATTTTGGTTTTTACATACACAATATGTAACACCCCCATTTTCACGTTTTGCAGCGGATTTAGAGTTGGGGTATTACTTCATGGAATCACAGTTACAGTAATAGAAAACGACTCAAAAAGAGACGTTTTTATAGAATGAGTTACCATTCAATAAAATCATCAGAGTTTTATAAGAGGAGGTCCCCAAAATCGAAGTTTGTTATGAAACTTGAATGATAACTGAGTGAAAAGTCCCGCAAGCTTTGTGCCACTCCATGCCATAATTTCTACAGAGCTTCGTTACCTAGGATACATGCTTAAAAGTCAACACTAGGTTGAGTGAGAGTCACAGGTTTAGGGTGTGGGTGAATACAAGTTCCCTGGGTTCAGTTGTTATACCCATCTGGGAAAATGTTGTGTGGGAGTGTGTGATAATTGTGATGCATGCACAATTATCAAGAGTGGGGTATGTTGCACTAAGCTCATGAAACCGCACGTTAACAGTCCGGGTCATAGGGGCTGCAGACCCAACCATGAGGGGACAAGAAGGATAACTTGCCAAAGTTAATCCTTAGAGGTTTCAAGTATAGTACTTATTGGTTACCCGGCTGAGGTAAACCAACGGGAGGTGTCAAACTCTAATAGATCTATCAACTATACTCGCGTTCACTTGTGTAAAACCCACAAGTGATTATGGCTCATGAATTTTAGTTATGTAATGGTGGCAGAATAGTATCACTTGTGCAACAACCAAAGAAAAAGACTTGTATTCGGTTTTTAAAGCAAGTAGCATGTATCCCCCTCACAGGGTTTGTAAAGCATTTAGAAAGCGTTTAAAAGGTGTGAGGCTATGAAAACTCACCTAGGCTTAAGGCTATGTGATTGGTGTTAAAGTGACTAGAGGTCTAGGTTGCTGACTCACGTATCTTGAGGCCTATTATTATTGTGGAGGCATGTCAAGCTCTAGTTGTTTTGTTTTGATTTTATTAATTGTTTTTATCTTAGGATTCTTAGACATAATATAACACCGTTCAGGCCATCGTAATTCAGAAGTATAACTCCTCACATGAAGCTCCCTAATATTGTATTATGCTGCCAACATAATACTGTTCGGGCCATCATAATTCAGAAGTATATAACTCCTCACATGAAGTTCCTTACTATTGAGTTATATTGTTATTAGAGTTTGGTTATAACATAACACCGTTCGGGCCATCATAATTCAGAGGCCATGCATATAATCGTTTGAGAAGTCAGGGCACTTTAAATCGTAAACCCAACAAACTCGTCAAAACGAAATATCCACATGATACCCCTCACATGAAGCTCCCTAGTATTGTGTTATGCTTCTAACCTAAAAATAGGTTTGCTATATATATATATGAAAATAGTTTATTTAATAACCTTTAAGTTTCCATAATTACAAAATCTACCGTATGCTTATAATACTTATATTACCTAGGTTTATAATTATCTAAACTTCGCATATTTAGTCCCTATACTTCTATATTTTGAGAAAATAGCAAAAATGACCCTTGGACTTATAAGTTTTCAGAATTTACTATTTATACCCTTAACTTTATAACTTTTGCAAAACTAGTCCTTATAAGTTTATAACTTTTTAACTTTTTATCCTAAGATTATATAACTTTGCAAAAAGGGTCCTTATATTTATAACTTCTAAGAAATGTCAAAAATATACTTAGTATTTTCAGAAAGTTACCATATATACCCCTATGCATGGAAAGTTTTGCAAAACTAGTCCGAATTCCATGCAAACTATATTTTTATGAAACAAAAAGGTTTCCTAGCTTATGGTTAACTAATATTAGCTTAACTAAGTTACTTAAACTAGCTTATAGCTTATAATAAGGGATTATAGCATATATTTAGTATTTAGTCTATAATTAGGGTTTTAAAATGAAAAGTCCTAAAGGAAAATGATCAAGGCTTAGTCAAGGGTTCTAAGGCATCCTAATACTATCCTATTACTGTAATATAACTATTAGAAGCAAAAATATAAGCTTACTTGACCAGCTAGGGCTTGACGTGGGGTTTAGCTAGGTTTAGGGTTTTCTCGGCTAGAAATGGAACTCGACAAGGCTTCAAGGCTCACCCTATTCGACTCCTAGGACTTCTAAGGCTTCTATAATACTACTAACTACAGAAACTTTGAGGTCAAAAGATGTGGTGGTGTGGTTTGGAAAGGAGAGGGGTAGCGAGGCTTTTATAGCCTCGTTAACCTTGGAGACCAAGGAAAGGAGAGGCTAGGTCTCACGAGAGGAAGAGGGTGACTAAGTACTGCTACTACATGACTAATAAAAGCTATAAGGGTGACTATAGTGGGCTAAGAGGCGGTGTAGGGGTTGTGTGGTGGTGGTGAAGCCGACTTAGGAAGAAGGTGACAAGCAGGTACATCACCTACTTGTGTGCTTGCTAGGGAGGTTCTAGGGTGTGTGCTAAGCATGAATAAGGTGCTAGGCTAGGTGCTTGAGGTGTTTGAGGTGCTTAAGGTACTTAGTTTTAGGATTAGGGTTAAGTTATGTTTAGTTTAGGCCTAATTTTGCTTAGTGAGTGATTAGGGTCTAGCTTAGGGTTTAGTTCCTAGATTAGGATCCTATGAGTGTTTAGTGACTAATCCTAAGTCCTAATAAACTTATACTAAATGGTGGTAGCTTATGGGAGAGATTTGGGAAGGTTTGACCTAGTTTCCGGGAAGTTATAACCTAGTTATGGTTTTGTGCTTAAGAGACTGGTACCTAAGCTCTAAGGGGTTGTACTAGGGTCTAAGGGTGCTAATGTATCCTAATGATACTAAGGTAACTTATACATAAGCCTTGAACACTTTCAAACTAGTTCAGATAAGCAATTAGGGTTTTGTAAACACATAGGCCTGATTAAGGCTTAATTAGAGTTGGATTAGGGTTTTGTGATAAGTTTAGTGTTTTAGATTGGTGAATTACTTATTATGGTGTTATTGTAATCCTATGCTTGACACACCAGGAGTTTATAGGATATGTGGGTAAAGATATTTAGCTTTGTGTGGATACGTGAGCAGGTCTAGAGAGTCACTTATGTAATGATATGCATACAAAAAGCAAAAATTTACCTGTGGAAATACCTATTATAGGTATTGTAGTAGAAATGATGTTGGTGGGATTTTGTGGGTTGTTATACAATATTAACTAAAATAAACTGCATTAATTAAAAAACACACATTACATTAAAAAAACACACATTACATGGAATTCAAATACATTAAACAACGTACGATTAACCTACGATAAAAATATTAAACTACGAATCAAGAAAATGATTCAATCTGTGCCATAGCCCTCGTCACTCGAATCGTCCTCACTCGATGGCACACGGTTTAATCCCATTTTTCATCGTCATTCTGCTCGACGGTTTTTCCGATCCTGTTTAGCTTTTGCTCGTGCCTCACGAGCTCTTGCCTGACGTTCTTCCTCTGCTTGAACCTGTAACAAGACTTGCATATCTTGTTCGAAGAGTTCTTCATCAGTCAACCCTAATGTAGGGTTTTGTGGTGGATTGTTTGCCGGTGGATTGTTTTGTGGTGGATTGTTAAACGGTGGAAACAAAACATCCGGTGGAGTGTTTTGTGGTGGATTGTCATATACGAATACGGGAAACAGATCTTGTGGTGGATTGTCATATGGGAATACGGGAAACAAATCTTCGGGTGGGGTATTGTAAACTGACTCGTTATCTGGTGAATTGTTGTGTGACATTGTTTCGTATGAATTGTTATGAATTCTGTATGATTTGTGTGTGAATTGTGGGTGTATTGTGTGCATCTGTGAATGGCTATTTATAGGACCGTTTTTTGAATTTGAAATTTAAATATATCCCGCTTTGTGAATGGCTATTTATAGGACCGTTTTTTGAATTTAAAATTTAAATGTATCCCGCTCTTTTTTTTTTGAATTTGAATTTTAAACGTTTATCCGTCCATTTTTTTGAATTTGAATTTCAAAGATTTATCCACACGTTTTTTTAATTTGAAATTTCAAAGGTTTATCCACACGGTTTTTGAATTTGAATTTGAAATTTACACATATCCCGCTCAGTTTTTGAAATTTGAATTTCTAAACACCCCTATATAAAGCATACCATAACATACTATTTTGCATACAATTCACTTTCTAAACAATTTTACAATGGCTAATCGTTGGTCTGTTGAAGAAGAAAACTTGCTAGCTGACATGTGGCTTGAAGTTTCTCGAGACAGAGACATCGCCAATGAACGATCTTCTTGGTTTGGATTATTTACCCTGTCACGTGCTTTTCTAGCAAGGGAAGAAGCTCACTTTCCCCTCAACATGTTCTTGGTACGAATACGGTAGTTGCGCTTGTTGGCTTCCTTGTTGTATACGTCGAGAACTTTATCCCAAAACGTATTCATTTGTTGATCCGCACTCGTATTTGGATTCTCGGTTATTTGAGTGAAACACTCCTCCAAAAGTGACTCCTCTTCTTGGATCCAAAATCTACTCATTTTATATATTGAAAATGTGTGTAAAGTATGGAATAATAAGGGGTATTTATAAGGTTTTTTGAGGGTTTAATTTTTGTGATTCATATATATCAATGTTCCAAAATCCAACGTTCACATTTTTTGAACCATGCTCCAACGTTCCAAAATTTCAAAAAATAATAATAATAATAATAATAAAAAATAAAAAAAATAAAAACACCACGGCGCTGGCTGGCCACTACGGCGCAAGGCACGATGGCGCCACCAGCGTAACCGTGCGCCATGGAGTTTTTTCGGCTGGTGGCCATGGCACGAGCCATGGCACCAAGGTACCTCCTGCTCTAAAGATTGAGACTAGACGGAGTACCACACATACAATACAAATGTATCACACATTTGTATTGATACCACTAGATAAACTACAAGTCTTTTGTCTTTTAGATGTTTATTGTGTTTAGATAGGATTATATAGAAGAGGGATACAACTAAGGCTAAAGTGTAATGGTGACTAGCATCATAACCTTTAATTTAGCGTCACATCAACTTTTCACTTTACCACCAACATCACCACCAAAGAGGTCTTATAAGACCTCCAACTTCACTGCGTAAACATCTCACTCATACACAAATATATCCCACAAAACAAACAACTCTCTCAACAAGTCGATATTGGCCAAGACTGATTCACCCTTAGTATGCACCTAAGACGCATTGCAAGGGGGTGTTTAGCCAGAACCCTCAGTATTACACCTCGGCCTAAAATCCGTCTCACGTAACGACATAAATTTATTTTATAATTTACTCTAGAGAAATGATACATAGACCTAAAAATAGTCTTAAAAATGGGCCTAAACACATGTGACATGATTCTGATGGGTTGTAAAATAAGTGGGTCCCTGTCTGCAGCCATCAGGATGATGCCACATGTTTTTAAGTCCACAATTAAGTCTATTTTTAGGTCCATGTATTATTTCTCTTTACTCCGGGTTGTTTTCAAATTTTTGATGATAAAAAAAAGTAAACATGTGACACATGACAAATTGACAATACATAATTCAAATACTTAAAAAGGTNTTCCCTGGGTTCAGTTGTTATACCCATCTGGGAAAATGTTGTGTGGGTGTGTGTGATAATTGTGATGCATGCACAATTATCAAGAGTGGGGTATGTTGCACTAAGCTCATGTAACCGCACGTTAACAGTCCGGGTCATGGGGGCTGCAGACCCAACCATGAGGGGACAAGAAGGATAACTTTCCAAAGTTAATCCTTAGATGTTTCAAGTATAGTACTTATTGGTTACCCGGCTGAGGTAAACCAACGGGAGGTGTCAAACTCTAATAGATCTATCAACTATACTCGCGTTCACTTGTGTAAAACCCACAAGTGATTATGGCTCATGAATTTTAATTATGTAATGGTGGCAGAATAGTATCACTTGTGCAACAACCAAAGAAAAAGACTTGTATTCGGTTTTTAAAGCAAGTAGCATGTATCCCCCTCACAGGGTTTGTAAAGCATTTAGAAAGCGTTTAAAAGGTGTGAGGCTATGAAAACTCACCTGGGCTTAAGGCTATGTTGATCAACACTCGTATTTGGATTCTCGGTTATTTGAGTGAAACACTCCTCCAAAAGTGACTCCTCTTCTTGGATCCAAAATCTACTCATTTTGTTTGAAAAAATATATTGAAAATGTGTGTAAAGTATGGAATAATAAAGGGTATTTATAAGGTTTTTTGAGGGTTTAATTTTTGTGATTCATATACATCAATGTTCCAAAATCCAACGTTCACATTTTTTGAACCATGCTCCAACGTTCAAAAATTTCAAAAAAAAAAAATAATAAGAATAAAAAATAAAAAAATAATAAAAACACCACGGCGCTGGCTGGTCACTACGGCGCAAGGCACGATGGCGCCACCAGCGTAACCGTGCGCCATGGAGTTTTTTCGGCTGGTGGCCATGGCACGAGCCATGGCACCAAGGTACCTCCTGCTCTAAAGATTGAGACTAGACGGAGTACCACACATACAATACAAATGTATCACACATTTGTACTGATACCACTAGATAAACTACAAGTCTTTTGTCTTTTAGATGTTTATTGTGTTTAGATAGGATTATATAGAATATGGATACAACTAAGGCTAAAGTGTAATGGTGACTAGCATCATAACCTTTAATTTAGCGTCACATCAACTTTTCACTTTACCACCAACATCACCACCAAAGAGGTCTTATAAGACCTCCAACTTCACTGCGTAAACATCTCACTCATACACAAATATATCCCACAAAACAAACAACTCTCTAATACAAGTCGATATTGGCCAAGACTGATTCACCCTTAGTATGCACCTAAGACGCATTGCAAGGGGGTGTTTAGCCAGAACCCTCAGTATTACACCTCGGCCTAAAATCCGTTTCACGTAACGACATAAATTTATTTTTATAATTTACTCTAGAGAAATGATACATAGACCTAAAAATAGTCTTAAAAATGGACCTAAACACATGTGGCATGATCCTGATGGGTTGTAAAATAAGTGGGTCCCTGTCTGCAGCCATCAGGATGATGCCACATGTTTTTAAGTCCACAATTAAGTCTATTTTTAGGTCCATGTATTTCTCTTTACTCTAGGTTGTTTTCAAATTTTTGATGATAAAAAAAAGTAAACATGTGACACATGACAAATTGACAATACATAATTCAAATACTTAAAAAGGGAGAAAACAAAATAACCGAAGCCCATGTGCATGGTGATTCACTCTATCGGCCCACCGCGTTCAAAAAACTCATGGGGCCATAAGCTAATTGGCATGCTTTCATTGGTTGGTCTTTTTATATCACGTGTGATACGTTATGTTTATATGGCCTACATCACGTGCTTACCCACATGTTTAGTGTACTTTTTTTGAACAAACATGTTTAGTGTACTGGCTTTAAAGAAGTAATGGTCACGCACGTATCCATGTTAGTATCACATCACTCTTCATCACATCATCAAAATCACCATCAAATATATGTAATAGTCATCGGTAAACGGAACACATAAAAATATCATACTTTATAAAACCATGCCTCACGATATAACTCACAAACACACACATACAAAAATAGGCGAGAAATAATTTGTTGGTTTACAGTACTAACCGGTGCACAAAATGGGGGACCACATTTGAGATGGAGGTGGAGCTAATGGGCTTCACTCATGAAAATAGGAGATGGTGGTAGATGACACCCACCATTAGGCTAATAGGCAAGGGAGTGAAACCACCACCAATTGGCTTCACCCCACGCAGCAAGCCTTTGCCCTCTACCCCCACCCACGCGCGATGCACAATTTTTAAGACCACATTTGGTGAAGGTTTCACCTAGTGGGAAAGAAAAAAAACCGGGCCCCACTATAATTTTGTGGGCTGTGCCTGTATTGACGTATATATAAATATCAGGCCGATTAAACCCTTTTTCAAAAAAAAAAATAAAAAAAAAATAAATAAATAAATAAAAATAAATAAAAAGGAATTTAGGTGAGAAAATATATCCCTTGCCCACTAATTGATGAAGAGTGGTGAAGGGAAGTGAGAGGAGAGAGAAAACTGACATGGCGCTGATGTGTATGGTGAAGAAGTAGTGGCCTTGCCTTTTATTGGCCTCACTTGTGTGCACACACACAATATAAGCTTTTATTGGTTCAGGAAATTGATGACGCAAACACATAGTACAATCTTCACGTGGCGTGAGTGTGATCCCAATAACAATAACGACAAATTTTATGGGTCCCACCACTAAGCACTTTTGTGGAGGTTGTGTAAGTTTTGTTGTCTCTCAAACGATTCATGGTTTTTGATCTTACCAATTGGTTTCGAGTCTAACTCACCTGTTTTCAAAACACTGGGTGTGATAACTCGAGTCGAGTTTTGATTAACGGATTAAAAACATCCAAGATAATACGGCATGTTTAAGACTTTAAGTAATGATACTTATTAAACTTTGAATTTTGCCTAGCGAATCAGAATCATTTAACTTGAATATGAGATGTTTATGTTATGAGCTAAGACGTGTTAATCGCAACTCTTTTAATAGGAGTATATAACAGGAACACTGGCTTACCTAATATGGTTGTTTAAATAGGTTTATGTGTAACGAGCTAGCACTTGTGTAAGGTTTGTTGGTCGTGTGAGGGTTGTCAACCCTACCTTTGTGAATCCCACTTAAACTGAAAATGTAAGTTAACGCCAAATGTAGATATTTATCATTGCAAAAGAGTTTTATTAAGTATTCGATTAACAATTCGACTCTGAAATATATCTTACTAACATGTAAGTTTTAGACGTTTAGGATTAGAAAGACGAGTTCGGTATCTCTTTGTTATCTTTTGGTATATCGTAATCATGTTATTCTAATCAAGTGGAATGATGATGAAATGTATATACAAATACAATGCACTTGAGTGAATTGATACTCAAATTTGCCCATTTGATATGAAACCTATGTGCTTGTATTCGGACTCAAGCTTGGTTCGATTGATTCTTAAGTTTGAAAGCAATTTTATATGCGCCGACCGATTATTCCTATTGTTTGTGGCCTCGATTTTACCTTAATAATCTCAATTCATATAGACATGACCTAAATAATAAGATTTTAGAAGTAAAATTTTCATATAAATGTCTCCTGGAATAATTATATTTCTGAATTTTTTTGAAGCACAAACAAACCTAACTCACTACCACTATAATTGAACCTGTGTTAGTTATGTACTATTATTGACCCATGTGAGGGCCTGATGTTATATACAAAAATGAGCATGGACCATCTTTTGTTCCTTTGAAATTAATATCAATAATAGAGAATATACTAAGGGACGAACCTACATGGATCCCAGGTATGCCACGAGCCACATCTAATTTTGAGTTATGCAGTGTAACTTTTTTCAAAATGTGTTGTTTTTCGGTATGTGCAACATCCCAATTTTTTGCTATTTTCTTTAGACCAATGCGAATGGTGACCACAACTTCACCCAAGCAACCATGCCACCTCAGCTCCACCTCAACTTTCTCTCTCCACAACTCCACGTACCCCAATCATAACTAGCTAGTGGGGGCGGCATGTCGTTTATGCCTCAAATGGTTAAAAATATGCCTCAAACGGTCAAAAATAATGAATGAATGTGTTTAATTGTTTCGGTTGCCTCATCGACCGAAAGATTGAAAAAGTCACGGGTAGACGCATTGCTTTTGTTCCGGCGAATGGGGGCGGCGCATCGTTTGGGGTGTGTTGGGTTGTCGAGAGACGCCCATTAGCATTAGCCTCATAGTGCAACTTTAATTTGGCTAAAAAAAATTATTGTGCGAATTTTATTAATTATTATGAAAAAAATTTGTGCAACACCCTCTTAAAATTTTTAGATCCGTCCATGAATATAGCATAAAATAATTTTCCTTGCGTCTAAGACAATAACTTATGTGTTGCAGACAACATTTTCATTCATGCGTGGACATGTCATTATTTGTCAAATTTACAATCAATGTTTTTCCTATGAATAGTGATAATTTGTTTTTGGGTTGTCTTTTCATTTTGTATTTCATATATTTAACGAAACTGATTTGTATACCACTTTTAATTTTATAGACTCTTTTATACTTTCCTTCTAAAAGATGCAAGAGTGATTTATTATTGTCAAAAGCCAAAAAAATGGTAGCTTATATTTTGTTTCTGTTGGAAGTAAATTTTGTAGCCCAACTATACAATAGAATACATTTTGAAGACACTAAAATTTTGAATTCATGTCAAATTACACACATTGCACATCCTCATACATGGCTCTCCAACATATTACTCTTTTTCCACATAAAAGATAGGATAAAAGACCCACATTTAGGCTCGTGACCAACTGGTTTGCTGGAACGAGGGTCGGTCCTGAGAATTTACGAGTAACCCATTGATTTTTGTTGGTTCTCTTGAGATATCGCTAACTTGGTCTCCTTTATTATGGGTTGGAGGGGCGGTGTTCCTTTGAGATGTCGCTAACTTGGTTTCTCTTGCCGCTTCTTCCCCGCACCCACACCTTACTCTTAGAGCTTTGTGCGCGGTCATACTCGATGTTATGAATAGTAAAAAACGTGAGCATAACACTGAAATAGATACGTACACACAAATACACACACTAAATCTTAGAGTTAAATATATACATACACACAAATACACACTCTAAATCTTAGCGCTGCGATGATATTGTTAATACTGACTATCACACCGGTGACGGCGTCCTAACATCAGTGTTATAGGTTCATGGCAAAAGATACCAACAACCATTCCGAATACTCTAATAAAGTAACAAGTCATATATATATTTAATATTTTATATAAAAAAGAACTGATTTGCACACACAATTTTTAACTATATATTAAAAAATTATAATGTATTTAAATTCTGTTTTAACTATTTGTATCTTAGTGTTCAGCCTAGGGGTGGCAATTTCTGACCCGACACGAAACCTGACCTGAAACCGACACGAAAATTAACAGGTTCGGGTTGAGCTAAATAGATTCCGGATTAGGTTTGGGTCGACATATCTAACCCGTTTATTAAACAGGTCAGGTTCGGGTTGGGAATAAATTAAATGGGTCGACCCGCCAACCCGTTTAAGATTTTTTTTTGAATTAAAAATTATTTATATTTAATTATACGGGTTAAATGGGTTAAACGGGTCGACCCGCTAACCTGTTTAACCCATTTAATATGTGTAATGTGCTAACTTTTGCATATAAAACGGGTTAAATGGGTCAACCCGAAACCCGTTTAACATATTCAACCCGTATAACCTATTTAACCCGTCAACCCAAGTATATATACGGGTTAAATGGGTCAGGTTCGGGTTACGTGTAAACAGGTTAGGGTTGACGTAGCTGACCCGATAATTTAAATGGGTCAGGTTCGGGTTAGGGTTTTCTGACCCGCCAACCTGACAACCCGAACCCGCCAACCCAAACCCGACCCGAATTGCCACCAATAAGCCATATGTAATCAACAAAGGTGTTGAACAATATGACACAATATGTTAGAGAAGATGAGAGAGAGAGAGAGAGTGTCAATAGTCAATACTTGAATACAATAGTAGTAGCAGCAGACCAAATACAACGTGATGCTCCTTTCACAACATTAAATCACCAATATTAAATTTTGAAAGCAAAACCCTATTTCAAAACATTCATACTTTAAAGTCAGAATATATAAACCTTTAGAACAGTTATACCATGCATAAAAACTTGTACAATAACCAAGATTCATTAAATCCAACTCTTCAAAAGGTTGTAGTCATTCAAAAGGACACATAACACACTCTACAACTACAAAAAACCACCACTAAATTTTTAGTAAAGTTCATCATAAAACACAAACATAACTTATAAAAAAGAAAATAGTCCATAATAAAGTTGCAAATTTTTTTTTTTTTCATTTTGTAAAGTTTTCAAGAAATGGCTCAACAAGCATCAGTGAGCAAAGCAACTGCACAGTACAAAGTTGATGCAAGATTACATGCTGTTTTTGAACAAGCTGGTGGTTCTGGTAAGTCATTTGACTACTCAAAGTCACTTAAAACATCAACTTCAACACAATCATCAATACCTGAAGAACAAATAACTGCTTATTTATCAAGAATTCAAAGAGGTGGTCACATTCAGCCATTTGGTTGCATGATTGCTATTGATGATACTACTTATAAAATTATTGCATATAGTGAAAATGCTAAAGAAAGATTAGGTTTAGCACCACAATCTGTTCCAAGTATTGAAAAACAAGAGACATTGATGATTGGAACTGATGTTAGAACATTGTTTACTAGCTCGAGTTCGGTTTTGTTCGATAGAGCTTTTCGAGCTCGCGAAATAACACTTTTGAACCCTCTTTGGGTTCATTCTAGGAATTCAGGAAAACCCTTTTATGCAATTTTACATAGGATAGATGTAGGGATTGTTATTGACTTAGAGCCTGCTAGGACTGAGGATCCTGCTTTGTCGATTGCTGGTGCGGTTCAGTCTCAAAAACTTGCGGTTCGTGCTATTTCTAACTTGCAAGCATTGCCTGGTGGTGATGTTAGTCTTTTGTGTGATACTGTTGTGCAAAATGTCAGGGAGTTAACGGGTTATGATCGTGTTATGGTGTATAAGTTTCATGAAGATGAGCATGGTGAAGTTGTGGCCGAAAGTAAAAGGGATGATTTGGATTCGTATATGGGGTTACATTATCCTGCTACTGATATCCCTCAAGCTTCGAGGTTTTTGTTTAGGCAAAACCGTGTTAGGATGATAGTTGATTGTCATACTAGTCCCGTTCGTGTGATACAAGATGAGGCTTTGATGCAACCGTTGAGTTTAGTTGGTTCAACACTTAGAGCCCCTCACGGTTGTCATGCTCAATATATGGCTAACATGGGTTCCATAGCTTCATTAGCAATGTCTGTTATTGTTAATGGGCAAGATGATGAAAATGTAAGTGGACGAGCTTCAATGAAACTTTGGGGATTAGTGGTTTGTCATCATACATCTGCAAGATGCATACCTTTCCCTTTACGCCATGCTTGTGAATTCTTGATGCAAGCGTTCGGGCTTCAACTAAATATGGAGTTACAGTTAGCTACTCAAATGTCGGAAAAACATATTTTAAGAACACAAACGTTGTTATGTGATATGCTTCTTCGCAATTCACCAGCGGGTATTGTTACTCAAAGTCCAAGTATTATGGATCTTGTGAAGTGCGACGGTGCTGCCCTCTATAATCAAGGAAATTACTACCCGATTGGTGTAACACCAACAAGATCTCAAATCAAAGATATTGTTGATTGGCTAGCAGTTTGTCATAAAGATTCAACCGGCTTAAGTACCGATAATTTAGCTGATGCTGGTTACCCTGGAGCAACGGTTCTTGGAGATTTAGTTTGTGGGATGGCAGTGGCTTACATTACTTCTAATGATATCTTATTTTGGTTCAGATCAAATACAGCAAAAGAAATTAAATGGGGTGGAGCTAAACATCATCCCGAAGATAAAGATGATGGTCAAAGAATGCATCCACGTTCCTCCTTCAACGCATTTTTGGAAGTGGTGAAAAGTAGGAGTTTACCATGGGAAAACACTGAAATGGATGCAATTCATTCTTTGCAGCTTATTTTGAGAGATTCATTTAGAGACGTTGATGAAAATAACTCAAAGGCTGTTGTTAAGACTCAGATTCAAGATATGGAGTTGCAAAGTGTGGACGAACTTAGCTCGGTTGCAAGAGAAATGGTTAGATTGATTGAGACTGCAACTGCACCTATATTTGCGGTGGATGTTGAAGGACGAATAAATGGATGGAATGCAAAAGTTGCGGAATTGACGGGTTTATCAGTTGAAAACGCTATGGGGAAATCATTGGTTCACGATCTTGTATACAAAGAATCAGAAGAAGCCGTTGCTAAACTTTTGCATCGCGCGTTAAGAGGTACTTTTTAATCTCTCTATACTTCCTTTTTGTTGCAAAGGAACACTACAATTGGCAAGTAAGATTAATCTTGGCATATGAGCCCATTTACTTATAAAAGGGTCAATTTGGGTTACATTTTATCTAAAACTGGCCAAAATAAAAAATAAACGCGAAGCATGTCGAATTGGTCAAAGTCATTAAAATTTTCCCAAAGTCTATTTTTGATACAACCTTGTAAGTAGCTTTTATCCAAAATTATTGTATCAATATTACTTATCTAATAACAATCAAGGATTGATTATTTATATGAGGTTCAGCATGCTGCATGCATAAACCATGAAAAGAAATGATCCCATAGTAATTTTTGATTTTTCCTTTTGCCAAACAACGACTAAGACCAAGCTAAATTTGGTGGTTTTGTTTGGTTCACTCCGGCTTTACATCACAGCATATTGTATAGATCATGACGGTGGAGAATACTGATATTGTTCTTCATTAACACAGGTGAAGAAGATAAAAACGTCGAGATCAAATTTAGGACATTCAATCCAGCAATGGAAGAAACAGCGGTTTTTGTAATGGTGAATGCTTGTTCTAGCAAAGACTACACCGACAACATAGTTGGTGTCTGCTTCGTTGGCCAAGATGTCACCAGACAGAGATTGGTCATGGACAAATTCACACAAATTCAAGGTGATTACAAGGCCATTGTACATAATCCAAGCGCTTTAATACCACCAATTTTTGCATCTGATGAGAACACATGTTGCTCTGAGTGGAACACAGCTATGGAGAAGCTCACCGGGTGGACCCGAGGGGATATCCTAGGAAAAACATTGGTAG
This sequence comes from Artemisia annua, assembly GCA_014162995.1. Taxonomy (NCBI): domain Eukaryota; kingdom Viridiplantae; phylum Streptophyta; class Magnoliopsida; order Asterales; family Asteraceae; genus Artemisia; species Artemisia annua. Next base: position 87,061 of record LBNU01020676.1, on the reverse strand, counting down.
GTGAAATTTTTGGAAGCTTTTGTCGTCTCAAAGGTCCTGATTCTTTAACAAAGTTTATGATCATATTGCATAATGCAATCGGAGGTCAAGATACTGATAAGTACCCATTTTCGTTCTTTGATAAAAATGGGAAATATGTGCAAGTTCTTTTGACCGCAAATAAAAGAGTCAATATGTTGGGAGAGGTTATTGGAGCTTTTTGTTTCTTGCAAATCGCGAGTCCTGAGTTGCAACAAGTACTTAAAGTTCAAATGCAACAAGAAAAGAAATGCTATACAAGAATGAAAGAATTGGCTTATATTTGTCAAGAGATCAAGAATCCTTTGCGTGGCATTCGTTTTTCAAATTCTCTTTTGGAAGCATCGGATTTAAATGAAGATCAAAAGCAGTTGCTTGAAACATGTGCAGCATGCGAAAAACAAATGTTCAAGATCATTAAAGATGTCGACAAGGATAATATCCAAGAGAGGTGAGCTTTCTTAAGGAAAAAGTAAAATCTAACTTTAAGGCTGTTTTGGGATTTGCTTATTTAAGTGCTTATCTGCTTAATTTTTAAAAGATAAGCAGCTCAGTTGTTTGGATAAAACTGCGTATCTGCTTATTAAAGTTAAGCAGGTATCAAAACAATTATTTTTTAAGAAAATAAACATTTTTAAAACATCATTATGAAGTTGCTAACTTTTGGTTTGTTTTTGTCATTATAGTTCTTTACAGATTGAGAAACATGAATTTCTACTAGGGAGTGTAATCAATGCTGTAGTGAGTCAAGTAATGTTAGTGTTGCGGGATAGAGGTCTACAATTGATCCGAGATATTCCCGAGGAAGTAAAAAATTTGACCATTTATGGTGATCAAGCAAGGGTTCAACAAGTATTAACCAATTTCTTGTTAAATATGGCGCGCCATTCACCATCCCCTGATGGTTGGGTAGAACTTCAAGTTCGTCCGAGCTTAAAACAGACTTTTGATGGATTGAACATCGTGCATATTGCATTTAGGTAAATTTTTCTAATTTTGTGAATGTTAAGTATAAAATGTTTGTGTGAATAGTAGTTTTAACCATTGGACTTCTTTTACAAAATAAAGAAATTGTAGCATCCAAGTATGCATGAAAATGGACGAAACCTAAATATGTATCACAGGTGATAAAATGGGTAGGCTGGGTAACGGGTCAAAATGAGCAGCTTTCTCGTATGAGTTGGGTTGGGTTGACCAATCTTCAAAACTTTTTGTCCAGTTTGGATAAATTCATCGAAAAAACTGTTATGGAAAAAGTATTATTATTACAACAATAATCTAAGTTTTCTTTATGAACTTAACTTCATGTATTATTATGTGCATTTGGAAGGATTATGTCTCCTGGTGAAGGTCTTCCGCCTGAATTGGTTCAAGACATGTTTCATAGCAGCCAATGGTCAACGGAAGAAGGTTTAGGACTAAGCATGTGTAGGAAAATTCTAACTCTAATGAACGGTGAAGTTCAATACATTCGAGAATCAGAAAGATGTTACTTCTTTGTGGTTCTTGAACTTCCACAACATGGACTAGGCTCCAAAAGCATTGATCAGCTCATTCCATATCAAGAAAGTGAACGTTGATGATCAACCAACACGATTCAGTCCAATAACAAATCCCCTTTTCCGGGAAGTAATGTATCTATCGAGTGGTTTTCGTGGCTCAATGGCTACCAGCGGCATTCTTTGTACTTTGAAGAGAACAAAGTTTATGAGTAGCGATCTTCTCTCTCCGTTAACTCATGTTGTGTAAGTTTTACGTATATAAATTAATGTAATATGTCCGGATTCGAACACGAGACTTCGGGATTGCACACTTTACGTATGAGTTTCAATTAATTAATAATTGTTATATTAGTTATGAATAATTATTAAATTCACGAAACAAACACTTAACGGTCACTAACGACCGTTAGACGAAAGAAGAAGGACTAGAGTGAAACAAGAGCCAAGGAAGGATCTAGAATCCCTTTCCTTGGGCTATGATCGGCCGAACCCACCCCTTAGGGGATTAGGGTTGTTATCTTGTGCTCCAAGATTGAGAATAGTATAAATACATGACCCCTTGTATTCATTCTCTCATCCCTTGGTTCACTTGCAAACCTAACTACTTCTTCTTCTTCTCTTTCTTTGAGCTATAGCCGATCCTATACACCCCTTTGGGTTCCTATTCGATTGATAAAGGCTCAACATAGTGTTGGTTTGTTTTGTGGATCTAGAACCTAGCTTTTCTAATTGAAACGCTAATAGTACGTGTGTTCGAGATCGAAGTGTTAACATACTTTTGTTAACAAAGTTTTTCCCATTCGACTAACCCTAAGTCGAATTCCATAAACCCTTAGTTAGGGTTCATCTTGTTCTTGATTTCTTGTTCTTGCTAGAAATCCAAAGGTACGCATATACTTTTATTTTCGGTTAATTAATTATTAGTATTGTTCTTGATCTTCCGCTGCATGCTTTGACGATGTCTACTTATTTTTATACTTGTTATGATTATCAAATTCCAAACATGTTGTACTAATTATTTTGTATGTAATAAGCATATCGGTTCGGTATGGATTATAAAATCTATCTAATTTGTATAAATGTGTAACTTTTTGTTCATTAACTTGGAAGGTTTTCTTGTTCAATACTTATGGGTACTTGAATGTGTACCCTATGCAAACAACCACCAAACGGGGTACTTGGTTTTCTACAAGAGTTGAAGGGTTGATGAGGGTCGTCTTCGGTCGCTGCCACTGCAGCATGTGGGTTGTCGTCGGTCGGTCGTGGCCATATTTCACATATCGATCGGCTTCTCGACCGATTTGATTTTCTACAAACAAACAAAAAATGTACCGTTACATAAAAGAAATATTGTATGTGATTTGTTTATTGGTTCCTCATTTTTGTTTATTGTGATTCGAGCAAAAATGTACCGTTCTATTAATTTTCGAAAAGTTTTAAAAGAAAATACATACACACTTGAGTATAGTGGTATATCTTTGTGCAAGATCATGTATTCATGTATGCTATGATTTTTTTTTTTAAACAGTACAAGTCTTGAACCATAAGGTACAAACTTTAAAGCAAAAGGTGCAACATAAATGCAAAGGTTGAGGATTCAGTAACTAATACTAGTGGCCAAATATCTTAATACTGTTAGGACCTGTTAAGACTTGTTAAGGGAAAAAATCTACTATGCAATTTTTTTATTTTTTAAAATAATTGTTTTTAGTATTCTAAGGTTCAATATTTAACTTTTTTGATACATAAAACGTATAACTGTCACACTCAAACCACCAAAACCAAGTGTTAAACGAGTCGTTTTCATGTTTGAAATTTATGTTATTCGCACGCTCCGAACCTGTTAAGACCTGTTAAGACACGATTTGGCAGCTCTAATCAATATGACATAAAATTCATGTCTGGTTTTTTGCTAAAAGTAATTTAGTTTACCCCGTTTTGGCCCGTTAAGAGATATAAGCATAACCAAATCTGGACAGAACAATAAGTAACTGGGCGGAAATGTGTTTATAACTTATTTGTTGTCCAAACTCATGAAAAATTAACTGGTTGTTTAATGGTAGAGTACTTATAGCTTTTTATTTCATTCAACATATCTTTTATGGAATTTTTCGATACTATTTGGCCTTTGATCGCCTATCAATACGTATGGATTATTAGAGCACAAATGGAACCAATTATATTCTTGATGGAAAAGCAAACGCGTTAGTAAATAATAATGCTAGATACATAACTAGATGAACATTATCAGTGGTTTAACGATGTATTTCGTTCATCTTATACACCACGGTTTTTGGAATATTATTTTTCCGTGTTAACATTTTCTTACCAGCAATCTAATAATTTTAAAAACTCAATCGTTCTTGACTTTTGTATTCATCATTACGTAACAAATTAATGTTTTTATATACACTGCGGGAACTATTAAGGTCAAGGACCAAATGAAACACGTTGGACAAATACCAAATAAGTCGTTATGTACTCCCGCCACTTTTTAAAATCTTCCCATAGAAAAGTCTAACAAACACGCACTAATTTCACTTTAACAAACACATTGTAACCGCCGGTAACATAAATAGAAGCTTCTACTCTAACAAACACACGTCAATTCACCTACACAAACACACACTCACCACTTTTTCGGTAATCACCACCGATACTAAACCACACCACTAATCATGATATGATGATGATCGCGTGTAGTGGAATTATCCATCGAGCAACCACCTCGATCACGACGAGTTCTGGTGGATTTCGTGTTCGAATGACGAATTTTGGAGCCGTAGTGAAACGCCCATACTAAGATCNTAAACCTTCTTGTAGATAGCACTGTAATATTGTTTCCTTGAGATTGTGAGTGCTCAGTTGAGTTGCTTGCTTCTTTAGTTGTACTAATTATTTTGTATGTAATAAGCATAACGGTTCGGTATGGATTATAAAATCTATCTAATTTGTATAAATGTGTAACTTTCTGTTCATTAACTTGGAAGGTTTTCTTGTTCAATACTTATGGGTACTTGAATGTGTACCCTATGCAAACAACCACCAAACGGGGTACTTGGTTTTCTACAAGAGTTGAAGGGTTGATGAGGGTCGTCTTCGGTCGCTGCCACTGCAGCATTGTGGGTCGTTGTCGGTCGGTCGTGGCCATATTTCACACATCGATCGGCTTCTTGACCGATTCGATTTCCCACAAACAAACAATAAATGTATCGTTACATTAAAGAAAGATTGTATGTGATTTGTTTATTGGTTCCTCATTTTTGTTTATTGTGATTCGAGCAAAAATGTATCGTTCTATTAATTTTCGAAAAGTTTTAAAAGAAAATACATAATCTTTGTGCAAGATCATGTATTCATGTATGCTATGATTTTTTTTTTAAACAGTACAAGTCTTGAACCATAAGGTACAAACTTTAAAGCAAAAGGTGCAACATAAATTTGCAAAGGTTGAGGATTCAGTAACTAATACCAGTGGCCAAATATCTTAACCATGTGATCAATAATATGACATAAAATTCATGTCTGGTTTTTTGCTAAAAGTAATTTAGTTTACCCCGTTTTGGCCCGTTAAGAGATATAAACATAACCAAATCTGGACAGAACAATAAGGGTGGTGGCATTGTTGCCTAAAGATTTATCATGTTTTATTTTAATTGACCAATAAAAAGAAGGCAACACATTTGATGCCTAAACATGCCAAAGATTTCATTTTTAGTGGCAATGTCATGCCTAACAATATTTGATACTCCCCAACAATATTTACTCCCCAACGTTCGATTTTATTTAATGCTTCCTTTCTTACCGATTCGGTGATCTTCACCGATTCATTTGCCGAATCCATCATGCCGAGACCGAGGCAATGGGCATGCCGATGCATGCCGAGTCTTGCCGATGCATGCCTAAGCACGTTGCCACCACCCTAAGTAACTGGGCGGAAATGTGTTTATAACTTATTTGTTGTCCAAACTCATGAAAAATTAACTGGTTGTTTAATGGTAGAGTACTTATAGCTTTTTATTTCATTCAACATATCTTTTATGGAATTTTTCGATACTATTTGGCCTTTGATCGCCTATCAATACATATGGATTATTAGAGCACAAATGGAACCAATTATATTCTTGATGGAAAAGCAAACGAGTTAGTAAATAATAATGCTAGATACATAACTAGATGAACGTTATCAGTGGTTTAACGATGTATTTTGTTCATTTTATACACCACGGTTTTTGGAATATTATTTTTCCGTGTTAACATTTTCTTACCAGCAATCTAATAATTTTAAAACCTCAATCGTTCTTGACTTTTGTATTCAACATTACGTAACAAATTAATTTTTTTATATACACTGCGGGAACTATTAAGGTCAAGCATAAGACTCAAAGGACCAAATGGAACACGTTGGACAAATACCAAATAAGTCGTTATGTACTCCCGCCACTTTTTAAAATCTTCCCATAGAAAAGTCTAACAAACACGCACTAATTTCACTTTAACAAACACATTGTAACCGCCGGTAACATAAATAGAAGCTTCTACTCTAACAAACACACGTCAATTCACCTACACAAACACACACTCACCACTTTTTCGGTAATCACCACCGATACTAAACCACACCACTAATCATGATATGATGATGATCGCGTGTAGTGGAATTATCCGTCGAGCAACCACCTCGATCACGACGAGTTCTGGTGGATTTCGTGTTCGAATGACGAATTTCGGAGCCGTAGTGAAACGCCCATACTAAGATTTTTTTTACTCTGTTGGGTCAATACACCGTATCCAGTATCTTAGAATACGTTGTATTGACTATTGGGTTTGATGCACCGCATATTCAATACGTAATACTTGATATGCGCTAAACCTTGAATACGTTGTTATGCTGAACTTGATACGCCATATTCCCTAAGAGGAATACGCCGTGTTGAACATGGGATACGCTTTATCTTGTGTAGTGTAAATGATTGGTTTTTTTTATTATGGTTAATATTAGCATGAGATAATTAGGTGAAGTTAGATTTTGGTAATAAAGTAATAATGTTGTTGTTGTTGTGTTTTTTGGATGGGTTATATGTGTGTCGGAATAATGGAAGCTTTAAAATATAATAAAATTTATATTGTAAAAGTTGGGGTGTTGCACGTAGATGGACAGGAGGCATTGGAGGCCGATCGATGACGCACGTTAGTAGAGAGGAAGCAGGAACACCAAAACTTTGGCACAAATGATTGGAGGTTCTTGAATGCATGGCGGAGTGGTGTTGATAAACCAACGAATGAGAATACCGTAAAAAAATGTTGAGGTTTCATTGCTTATAAATCAGATGTTGGAAGTGCGGTGGTTACCGGTGAGGTGAGTGTTGATGGTGTGGCGGCTGCCGACGGTGAAATCGTTGAAGGTGGAGATGTTTCTGGTGGTGATAGTGTTAAAGTTGCGGGAGTTTCCGGTGGGTAAGTGTTGAAGGTGTGGCAGTTTCTGGTGAGGTGAGTGTTCAAGGTGCAGATGTTGCTAGTAATGATATTGATAAATCGTTTGTTGAAGGTGCAGCGGTTTCTAGTGATTGTGGGGACAAATCAAGTGTTGAAGGTGCGGCGTTCCCGGTGGAGATAATGCTAAAGATGTGGCGGTTTCCGGTGAATGTGATGATAGTCCATGTGCTGAAGGTGCAGATGTTTCCGATGAGGATAACGTTGAAGGTGCGGCGGTTTTTGATGGTGATATTGTTAAATGTGTGGCAGTTTCGGGTGACTGTGGTGATAGTTCAGGTGCAGATGTTTCTGGTGGTTATAAATTAGGTGTTGAAGGTGATGCGGTTTCCGGTGAGGATAATGTGGAAGGTTCGGCAGTTATTAGTGATGTTACAATTAATGAGGGTTATTTTGATGGTGTCCGTAAATTCCTAGTCTCAATTCAAAACTTTCTATCCGATGTCTCTTTGCGATTCGTGCACCTAACTACATTTGAGAAAATGGAAGGTGAGTTTAACTGACTTCCTCTTTGTGATTATTTTTATGATCAAATGGATATACGAATTTTTATGTTTGTTCTAGTGAATCGACAGAGCCGTCCGGTGAAATTTGATGACCCGATGCCAGAATTTTAAAATGAGCCATTTAAGAGTGTTGGGTGTCATGGTGTTAGAGAGGCACCATCCGACGTGGCCAGGCACCATAGCGCAGCCATGGAAACGGAGGTGACTCGTGCCATAGCTTAAGCCAAGAACTTGGCCTGCGATAGAAGTTGCATTTTCTTTTCTTTTTTTTTTCTTTTCGATTTAAATGGGTTTTTGCATGTAAAATGGGTTTTTGTTTTTTGTTTTTGTTTTTTTTGTTTTTTTTGGTTGACTTTGTGGAGTATGTCATGGTGGAAATGCGGAGGAAGACAAATTAGTGCATATGGTTATTTTTTTATTTTTTTTATTTTAAACATTTTAGAACGATAAATTTAAGTTTTAGCCCCTTTATAATTTGATAATTTGTAATATGTTTTAATGTAACTGTTCATAAAAGTTATTAGAAAGTTATAAAATGTTTTATCTTTGTATTTTCATGTAATTTGTATTTTCTTGATTTTAATGAATGAAAAATTAGTTGGTTTGAAATAATAGAAAATAAAAAAGTGAGTTCGAAAAGGAGTGTTTTGGCTTGAGCCATAAGGGAGGGGTTTTTAGTGTATTGGTGAAAAAAGGTGTTTTGTTTGAGGTAGCATGAGGTGACACACAAAATGGGTCATGACTTGAGCCATGACAGCTGATGCTCTAACACTGGAATTGAAGTATGTTTAAAAATAGTGAACTATAATTAGACCATGCCTTTATTTTATATCGATCAAATGATATTTCCAATCTTCTTCAAGTTTAAATAAATATTCTATTATTCTAAGTATAAGTATAATTGTTTGGGTTTCTAAAACATTTTATGATTATCTTTAAAGTTCCAAGTAATTTTTTATACTATAAGATGTCATGTATGATTTACTTAAAAATTATATCAACTATAACATTTACTTTTTTAAAACAATCTATAACGTTTACTTTCTCTAAAACAATATTCCCAGCTAGAAATATACTCCCTCCGTCCCAAAATAAATGTCAGGTTTGACTTTTTGTGATTTTTTTTTTTCAATTTTGACCTTAAATATTTTTATTTGTGTTATATGACACTCTATGAAAATTATACCAATGAAAATACATTTGAAACCCAATCCATTCATATATTTTGCATCAAATATTATATAACACAAATAAAAATATTTACGGTCAATGTTGAACAATAAAGACTTTGAAAAGTCAAACCTGACATTTATTTTGGGACGTAGGGAGTAGTTTTTCGTAAGATATGCGTTTTGTCTAAACTTTCATACCGAATCATGCTTTCACATAAGAATAGAGTTTAAAAATCATATATTATTAAATACGAAGGGGTTAAACTGAAACTTTTATGAGAAACATGATCAAAGAAATAACACAATTTATGGGCTGTACACACTTTCTTACGTCGTCTTTGGGTTTGTCTTCCACACTGAAACCCCATACTCAATTTTCACCGTTAAAGCACAAACTTAAGCTCTTTTTTCTTATTAAAACTTCAAATTTTGATTCTTATCGTACCGAAGTACATTCTTCTTCTTAAATCATGTGTTATCCTTCAAGAATAAGTTTATACGTATAAAAAAGTTTCAAAATCGAAAGCTCCTAAAAAAATGGAGGCCCTGTGCGGGTTGATCACCCTGCACATGGTAAAATCCGGCCCTATGATTCGATCTACGCTAGCTAGGCGATGAATTGTTATGTTATTATTAATTGTATTGTATAGAAATATTATATGAACTTTGCTATTTGGGATTTTTTTTCTTTTTTTTTCTTTTTTAACGAATAAAGCCGTAAGTAAAGTATGAATGTCTTTGGTTTCAAAAGTAATAACTTGATTTAAGTATAGGATAAATTGGTAACTTGATACGTCAGAGTGTTAAGTGGTTATGTTTTGAAGGATTACAGTATTATGATAAATATTTACGTAGATTGGTTAATTGGTGGTGTTGATGTATAACCATCTAAATTTAGTTACACATGTAAATATAAAATTTCTTTCATCTGCTTACATTAGTCAGTTTATTCATATGATACGTTATAGTGTCAGATTTTTAACATTAGGAACAAGCAAGTATCAATCAATCAATCTGCTAGTTTGATCCTCACCATTTAGTTGATCACTTAATCATTTGTGATTTGGTGTTTTACAGAATTGTTTTTACTTCATGATTGTTGCTGATTTAACTTGTAGCTCAAGATTTGAATTGTCTAAGTTTTGTAACTATGTAATTATATCCGTTTTCAGTGCTAGTGACATTCTTTGGCACTTACAAAGCGCTTAAGTTTGGTTTCGGGATACTGAAGAAGCTTTATCATTTGCAGAAAGAGAGGGGACTCATACTTAAGGCGCATATCACCCATTGAGTTCGTGATTTACTTCCGGATGAAAGATGTAATCGAAGATTCTGTGAAACTTTGGGTTAAAAACAACACCACTCTGCGAGTCAGTGCAATTTACCAAGATCAAAGAGCTTCCATACCAATTTGAGCTTTCAAAAGGAAACCATGACCCTGCCACAACTATTGATGCAACGTTTTATGTCGATGGCATGTATCTCATGGTAGAGATAAAGGGATTTCATCCTCACGAAAAAGTCAAAGTAGACATAAAGTCAAAGTTGAGTTATTTGTTGTTGAACATATTATCTGTGGAAAACTAGAAGGGGGTTGAATAGTTTACCGGTTTTTAACTTAATTATCTTTTGAAACTTTGCGTGAAATCAAAGATCTAAACTAAAAGACAATATGTAATATGCAAGAATAAAGAAAGAAACGATCAAACCACAACACGATAGTTTATCGTGGTTCAGCTACAAGGACTCTTTTTCCTTGCCCTACTCCACGCCCCGAGTATCCAACTCGAGAGTTTCTTTCACTAGTCAACAAGCTCCTTTCACCGGCGGAGAAAACCTTACACGTCGCTTACACAAGATTACCGACACAAAGCTAGATGTCGAGTTCTTTTACAAGGGTACAACCACTCCCGTCACACTATGTATTTTAAGGCCTAAAATACTAACCGATCACTACTGAAAGTACACAATGAATAGATGTATAAACCTCACTAGTTTACAAAAAACTAAGCTAACAAGACTTGCAACGTTATGTTGAGACTTGTAACTTTTGGTATGAACTTGTGATCTTCTTTGCTACAAAAGATCTCACACAAATGAAATGTTAATGAGTTAGATGAATGCAATGAGAATGTGTGTGTAGATTGTAATGAGAAGTGATGAAAGATTTCTTGCAAGTGGCTTGCTATTTATAGCCAATCAAAACAGCAGCCTGGCGGATTCGGCGGAACCAAAACAAGAGTTCCGCCCTTGTAACCCCAGGGTTCCGCTAGGTCTGACAGTCAAAGTCTTCAAGAAATCTTCCATATCTAGCAATGACAAATCAAGATTCTTCAAGTCAACACACAATAGTTAGAGTAAGAATCCTTCCAAAGTGTGTAAGAGATCTTATGGAAAATCAACTTCTAGATTTTAGAAATATTTCCATAAATGCTCATGATGCATGTCATGATGTCATGTTACATTTTCTATATTTAGAAATATGAAAATGTTATGTTTAATATGAAATGTAAATGTAGCAAATGTTTATATGAAATAAAGTCTAGTTATGCAAGACTTAAACTATAATCATGTTTTACTAAAAACTAAAGTTTACACTTTGTCATTAACAAAACTTAGCAAAGATCGTAAAATATAAATAACGTTTTTAGGCGATATTTGTATTAACAATATCCCCCTTTTTGTTGATAACAAAACATAAACTTTATTTTTAAGTAAATCACTAATTCTAGTGTTAAGTCTTTAAAAGTTTGTATTTAAACTTGTTTTACTCAATTGATGAAAATCATTGTAATTTTATAAGTTTAAATATGTTTTTTCTCCCCCTTTTTGTTGAAACAAAAAGAAGAGTTGCGTAGCGGAATAGTGCAAGTCAAATGCTCCCCCTTGGACAATACTCCCCTTAAATGGAGTGCCAAGTTAATAAACATGGATTATGGACCTACATCAAAAGAGGTTAGTTGACGATAATGACACACGATAAATCATATAACCATACCAAGTTATGAGAATATAAGTAACCATATCACAATCACAACTCATATATGATCAACCAATAATGCAAACAAGATAGAAGAAAAGATGCCATTTCAAGTAAAATTTGACTTTTTAAAAGTCAAAGACAAGAAATGAAAAGTACCATCCTACTTCTAAAAATACAAATAAAAATAAAAATAGAGAAGAGAAAATAACTTAAAAAAACTTCTACTTCTATAAAAGGAGGTCTCCCAACAAGTTCTTAAATGGGGCAAAGCCTCCATATTCCGCTCTCGGATTGGTTTGGGTGGGAAAGAGCATCCAAACGTTTAAGAATGTGTTGTAGAGCAAAGCGGGTTTCATCTTAGACTTGGTGAAGCATGATTTTAATGCTCTCACTTATTTTTGCCACCCGCTCACATTGTGAGCAACCATGGCGGGGATTGGGTAGGATGGGATCATTTGATGATGGTTGTGGTGGTGGAATGGTGGCGGTTTCTTGAGTGGAGGATGGGTTTGCAATGGAGGCAAGCAAGGTGGTTTGAAACTCCATGGCTTGATGGAGATGATTGTCCACCATGCTTTTGAAAGCATAGAGGTTTTCAAGGCGGTCGTTGATCTCCTCGTAGGAGTTTGGAGGGTTGTTCCATAACGACGCCTCAATTTCCTCATAGGAAGGAAAGAAAGACTCAAAGTGTTGTGATTGGGATTGTGATTGTGGTTGTAACACTTGAGGTTGTGGTGGTTGGTTTTGTTCAAAGTGGGCTTCTCCATAGAGAGGTCCATGGATGTCTTTGTGGAGAGGGTGAAACAACAATGGTTTAGGGTGTGATGGTGGTTGTTCTTATGGTGGTGGTTCTTGTTCAAATGGTACATTGGGCTCAAAGAATGCCCGTGTGTTTTCATGTGCCATTCGTTCGATTGAGCCAAACGAAGGCAAGGGTGGTGGATTTGTTGATCTTGGTGGAAGATCATCAAGGTCCTCTAGGAAAGGATGTGGTGATGTTGGTGGAGTCCCAAATAGCTCCATTGGTTCAAGTTTAGGTGATTTGGGTGGTGATGGAGACTTGGATGGTTGAGTTGGAGCTGGAGGTGGACTTGGATCAATGGGTGTCTTGGTTGGTAGTGGAGTGGTGATAACATGGTTGAACTTTGGTGATGGTATGGGAGTTGCAAGATTTAGGAAGTTTTCGTCTTTGATGGGTGAGGAGATGATAAGTGGTGATTCCTCCGAAGATGAGAAGCTAAGATTGATGGTGGTGTTGCAACAAAATGGTTTTACACTTATGCATGCGGTTCTCCTAACGGGTCTAGATGGTGGAGAGGTGGTTGTTGACTTTGTCATTGCCAAAATGGTGGTTTAGAAAGTTAGAATCAGAGATTGAGATGGTGATGGTGTGATTTGGAAGTGTTCTAAGATGGTCAAATTTATAGAGTTGAAGAAATGTGGAAAGGAGTGTTTGGATTTGATGTTCTACCATACAAAAATTGATGTTTCTAATGATTTGGAAGAGTTATGAAGGTTGTCAAATCATTGGAAGTCAATCCAATGAAAATGGTGGAGTAAGAAGACCAAGATATGCACTAAATGCTTAGTGGTCATGTCAAAGTGATTTGGATCAGATGTCCCACGGATTCCAAGGAACCTTATAGAGGGTTCCTTGCCTTATGGATAAAGGTTCCTTGAGTTAGTTGTTAAAAAATTTGATTTTTGGCGGGAAATGGGTTTCTATTGGTTTTTATGGCTAAGAATGATCCTAATACACTTAACAACTAAGGAGAAATGAGTTTCAAACCAAAAAGGATGATTTAGAGTTGTGTGGAAGTTGAAATTTGAAAATTTGAAAAATTTTCTGCAGGTGCTCGGCGGAACTAAACGACAACAAGGACGGAACCCTGTTTTGGGTTCCGTCTGGTCCGTTGGGCCAAAACTGGGTTTACCCAGAAAATACACTGGCGGAACCCTATATTTGGTTCCGCCAGTTCCGCCAAGCCAAAAATCAAGACAGAACAGGTATACGAGGGTCGAGGCGATTTCCAAATTTTATGAAAACTCTTGAAACATAAAATTTAATGTATATTTGATTAGGAAATGCAAAAAATGAATGTAGAAACACTCTTACCGATAGACTTTGACCGGGTGCTAGCGAATTTCACTATACTTAGTGAAATTTTCATAAACTTCAAAATTTGACAACATGCCAAATGTTGTCATCCTGCATAATTGTTAGTACAAACATGTCCTAAACATAACCAAATATCCCTACGAATACATAAATCCATAAAACAAAGTGTTAAACATCCAAATTGTTCAAATGACACCTAGTGCCAAACACTCCCAACACTTGCTCTCATTGGCGATCCATCTTCTTGTTGAGCTTTCCAAGGAACCTCCCAAGACATTTGAGCATCCCCTTAGTTTGCTTGTACTCCTTGGACTCATTTGGAATATTTGGAAGTTGTGAAAGGTATTCAAGAGGTGGGAGCCTAGAGTTGGGTAAACCGTCATCTTCACTCATTGATGATGACGATGATGAAGTCGGAGGATGAGGGTGTTTCCCTTGGGCTTTGGAGACTCTCTTATCACTAAGTGGTACAAACGTATGTGGGATGAGAGATTAGTCTAGGCGAAGGCCTGGGGACGGAGGAATTGGAGCAATGTGTCTAAAGAGATGTGTTATGAGCATTCTATAGGGCATAGCCATGGTGCCTTGCACGGGAATGTCGGCCATCCTTTTGGCCATGTAATAGGCCAAGTTGAAGGGTTGCCGGGTGGATAAAGAGTAGAGCATNATCCATAAAACAAAGTGTTAAACATCCAAATTGTTCAAATGACACCTAGTGCCAAACACTCCCAACACTTGCTCTCATTGGCGATCCATCTTCTTGTTGAGCTTTCCAAGGAACCTCCCAAGACATTTGAACATCCCCTTAGTTTGCTTGTACTCCTTGGACTCATTTGGAATATTTGGAAGTTGTGAAAGGTATTCAAGAGGTGGGAGCCTAGAGTTGGGTAACCCGTCATCTTCACTCATTGATGATGACGATGATGAAGTCGGAGGATGAGGGCGTTTCCGTTGGGCTTTGGAGACTCTCTTATCACTAAGTGGTACAAACGTATGTGGGATGAGAGAGTAGTCTAGGCGAAGGCCTCTTGGGGTCGGAGGAATTGGAGCAATGTGTCTAAAGAGACGTGTTATGAGCATTCCATAGGGCATAGCCGTGGTACCTTGCACGGGAATGTCGGCCATCCTTTTGGCCATGTAATAGGCCAAGTTGAAGGGTTGCCGGGTGGATAAAGAGTAGAGCATGTAGCAAAGGCCAACATTTATGTGATCCCTATTTCCTATGGTGCTAATGACATTGGCTCTAAGGACTTCTTCCCATTTCTTGAATTGAGGCTTGAGTTCATTGAGTTCCATACCATAGGGGTCCTTGTTGACCTCGTTACCGGTACGGGTTCTCCTAGTGTCGAAAGTCCTAACAAAGAGATGTTCACGAAGTACATCCTTGGACACAAGAGGAGTGTCATAAGGATGGATTAGGTCCATGAGAGTGTCAAGAGTTGTGAGTGAATGTTTATCGGTGTAGATGCAAGTACCATGGTGTGGAATTCCTAAGATTTGAGCAAATTCATTGAGAGTGAAGGTGTATTGGTTGCTACTAACCATGAAGTTTATAGACATGTAACCATAATCATCCGAAGAAAGAGTGACGGATGCATAGAACTCTAGAATGAACCTATGACAAATAGGCTCGTCGATTTGTAAGAGACAATCAAAGTTGATAGTGGCAAGTTCCCAATGGAGATTGGTTCCGGTTAGGAAGGATGGGTCAATGGTTCTAGCCTCGTGGACATAGCGTTTTTCTAAGGCTTTGAAAATGTTCCTTTGAGTTTCGGTGAGGCCTTTGGTTTTGTGGTGTTTGGGTAGGTCGTGAATGGTCTCCTTATGGTCATAATGAGTTGCGGGAGGCATGATGATCCCTAGAAAACACAAAATTTCACATTTTTAGTCTAAATTAATGACTTCTACAATGTGGATGTTCTAGTGTGTGCCTATATGAAAACAATGTGGAGGTACGGTTATCTTGACTCATTTTGATGCTTAAAACGTTTTATAATGCAAGTTTTTGTTATAAACAAAAGATAACCCAAACGCTCCTAAATCAATGTAGCTTCGTTTGAATGTACCCGAAAATACATATTAATTATGTATTCCCTTTAGCATTCAAGAGACATTATGCAAGTGAGGTTTTAAACATAACGTTTTTATTTTGTATTTACAATAGGTTGATACAAAAGTTGGGCGTTCCTTGTTTGGACTCCTGTTCCCGTATCAATTGGATCTTAATGCTGAGACATGCGCACTAAGAAAACAAAAAACACCGTTAGGTTTATCGTGGGATTGTCTCCCACGATTATCCTCTGGCGTGAGAGTAAGTAATCGGTTTTAGGGTTTTAGTGAAGAGCTAGGTTTATTAGATGATACCTTAATGAGAGCCGAGATGCCCTTTATATACACACGAAATCCTTGTTGGTTTCGTGTTCCTTACCCTTCGGCGTATCCCGACTTATTTGGTCCATTGATCCTTATCCCATAAATAAGAGATCCCATATGAAGACCAAATATAATATATTAGAGTTTGGGCCTTTGTAAGCCCAAACCTTTATCATGATAGCCCATGCGTGATGGGCTTGATATTAGTAACGTCCACTAACCGGGCTCGTGACCCGAGTACGGACTATACGTCATCAAAATATGAGACGAAAAAAATATCTGTCCTATTTGTGAGAAATTTTTGCTAGAATTTGACATAGGGTGTTTTAGTAAACATTCAAATATCTTATAAGGATGCAATTTCTAACTATGGGAAACATGATTAGTTTAGTTTAACAACTAATGTTCTACATGAATTACTTAAGTTAATGCATAACCCCAAGTTTTACTTTTTGTGAAAAAATAAATCCCTAGACGCAGATCAGGAGTATAATTATGTTTGGAATACTTACAATGATGATTAGAGAGCAATGTGTATGAAGGAAGGACCAAATTTTCGTTAGTGTGGATGAGTAGTGAAGTGAATAGTAGCAGTTTGGAAGTGGTGATATAAGATAAGGAGTGTTTGGTTTAATATAAAATAAGAAAAAGTACCTGCAGGGCGGCGGATACGGCGGAACCAAAAATGGTGTTCCGTCCGTTGTTGCGTAGGGTTCCGCCAGACCAGCAGATGGAAAAAAAATTTGATTTGTTTTGATTTTTGTGATTTTATTCTAACGTTTGAAACTACAAGGTAGGTTCCATAAGTCCTAAACCAATTCTAACAAGGTTAAAAGGTTCTCGTTTAAGAGGTTTTGTGAGAATGTCAGCGATGTTGTCTTCGGAAGAAACTTTCTCGATTGAGATGTCCCCTTTTTGAACATTGTCGCGAAGGAAATGATGACGGATTTCAATATGTTTAGTACGAGCATGTTGGACTGGATTTTTACCAAGGTCGATGGCTCCTTTGTTGTCGCAAAGAATGGAGATGTCATTAAGTTGAATCCCGTATTCGACAAGAGCTTGCTTCATCCAAAGAGCTTGTTGACATGCTTTACCGGCTGACACGTATTCGGCTTCAGTTGTTGAGATAGCGAGAGCCGTTTGTTTCTTAGAGAACCATGACGTGAGACAATGTCCAACAAAAGTACAAGTACCAGTTGTGCTTTTTCTATCGACATAGTCACCGGCATGATCCGAGTCGGCATACACTATGGTGTCTACTCCCATTCCTTTGGGATACCATAATCCTAAATGTGTAGTGCCCTTAATGTATCTAAAAATTCTTTTAATGGCTTCAAGGTGAATTGTTTTAGGGTCTTCTTGAAAACGAGTACATAGACAAACACTAAAAATAATGTCGGGTCTACTAGCCGTGAGGTAAAGTAGACTTCCAATCATACCTCTATATTTAGTGTTATCTACGGATTCACTTTCTTCATCCTTGGTAAGTTTAGTTTCCGAGGACATAGGAGTTTTGACTGGTTTAGAATCTTCAAGGCCAAATTTCTTAAGCATGTCTTTTATGTATTTAGATTGGTTAAAGAAGATGCCATCTTCCAATTGTTTGGTTTGAATTCCTAGGAAAAAGTTGAGTTCTCCCATCATACTCATTTCAAACTCATCATGCATGATTTTTGAGAAATCGGCACATAATTCTTGACAAGTAGATCCGAATATGATGTCATCAACATAGATCTGGACTATGATAATATGTGAACCTTTCTTCTTAGTGAAGAGAGTATTATCAACTAAACCCATGGTGTACCTATGGTCAACTAGGAAGGTCTTAAGTCGATCATACCATGCTTTTGGAGCTTGCTTAAGTCCGTATAAAGCTTTTTTAAGTTTGTAAACATGATTAGGTTTTTCAAAATCGGTGAAGCCCGGTGGTTGGGCGACATATACTTCTTCATTATAAATCCGTTTAAGAATGCACTTTTGACATCCATTTGAAAGAGTTTAAAATCGTGTGCGCATGCATATTGATGCGTGTGGATTGCAACCTACGCAATAGGTTTTACCTCTCAAGGGATCTTGAGAAGCTTGCAATCCCCACCAGGCAGTGTACCTGACCGATGTAGTATAGTGAAGTGGCAAGTACCGAGGGATTGATCGTTCTCTCGGGGAATAGTGTCGTTAGGATTGAAAACTACTCTAATTTAGGTCTAAGGGTTGAGGGATGATTCTTTTTGTATTTTTATATTTTATGAAAGCAAGTAAAGTCTCGGGTATTTGGAAGAGTGGGCGGAATTAGTTGCTAGTCAACTAACCCAAATAACTACAATTGCAAATAAAATAAAATAACAAGAAACTAAAAGTGGTTGTGAAACTTATATGGAGAGAAGTGTGTTTACTTAGATTTCACTACTCCCTAGCTATCTTTTACCGGTTAATTGGTTTGTTATAATTGTGTGGATGAGGGGTTGTATTCCTTAATACCATTCGTAGGGCCGTGTACGATCTTCCCTAACTCTATAAGTGCAAACTTCATTCTATAGCGACACGTTTAGTATCCAAACTATGAAATCACTAGTAATTACTTATGCATTAAATACAACCATATAATCGTAGTACATCCGATTCATGTTTCTTAAGACGTTTAAGCAAGTTACCAATTGGAAGTTAGCCAGTTTTCTTAAGCCTAACATCGACATCACCCACCTACAACAATCAATAACAAACCAACAACAAGTAATCAATAGCTAGGTTTCATTAGATCTAAGCAAACACAAGAGAAACATAGCCTAACATGTTAATTAAAAGACAAGCATAAGATATAATCATGCAACACATAGACATATTGAATGATTGGATGGAAGACTTATCTTTAATTAATCATAGATGAAACAAGGGTGAAAAACCCTTGAAAAAGGCTGAGAATTCGAGCTAGGGTTTATCACTAAAGTTCTCCCAAAAGTTACACACTTACTGAATGAAAATTGGAAAAGTATATATAGATTTTACATTCTGACGGCGTCAGGTTATAGGTCCTGACGCCGTCAACCCGCCGTGTTTAGGGTTCTCGGATCACCTAGATCCACTTCTGACGCCGTCAGCCTTTATAACCTTCTGGGCCGTCTCTCTTTAGCTTAACACCTGACGGCCTAGGATTTGTAACACCTGACGCCGTCAGGTGTAAATGTGTTGAGTCCTTCCTTGGTCGTCTATTAGAGTCTGAATCCACTCCCTCATCATAAGGTGATGGCGTCAGCATCCAAAGCATGACGCCGTCAGGTAAGAATTCCAGCTTGATTTGAGACTTTGTCGTTTTCTTCATTTTTTGCTCCAAAAACGTCCAAAATGCAATGTTTTTGAGAATTCCTCCTGAAAGTACCTAAAATGACAAAAGGAACGATTTAAGGCAATATTTGATCATAAAATAATGATTTAGGGATTAAATGACCCCCTAAAAGCGTAACACTTTTCGCCTCATCAAATACCCTTACACTTGAGATTTGCTTGTCCTCAAGCAAATGCGCTTTTATTCCAATCAAAATATGAGCTACGGGTCATTTAACACTAATATAAAAGTAATTACAATACATAGTTATTCCACCCTAGTCATAAAAAGCACGGAAATCATACACTAGCCCTTTAGCAATTAGATTACCATAGGCTTGGGAAATGATCAAAAACCTCCTCCATGTGGCGTAAGCACCTAAGATAAACTATCAAAGAGGGCTTTTCAAGGGTTGTTAGGTGTAGGGATATGATAAACATGGTTTGTTGGAATAAAGGGTATTGTTAGTGGTGGCGAGTTAACTATCTTGATCAAATACATGCACAATGTGGCGTTGCTAAGCCAAGACTCGACTAAACTTAAGCTAAAAAAGAAAATTAAAAAAAAAACATAAATAAACATAAAATGAAACGGGATGGTAGTCCGTATGTTTTTTGTACTTTTCTTTTTCCAATTTTTTTTC